>DF239864.1:0-155411 GCA_000507305.1 Breviolum minutum Mf 1.05b.01
TGCTTGCTTGTAGTCCAGTGCTATTTCTGATGAGACCTAGAATTTGCACGTCAGTCTGACAGCATGTGAAGACTTACTGAAATGACGAACGATTGCTGAGACAGCCACTGGTGCGGAATTGCATGGAACATGGAAAGCATACTAGAAAAAGAGATAGACATTTAGCGACTTTCTGTTGGAAGATGAGTCTCAATAGAGGTGTTCTTCCTGCATTGGTCATTGAAGTTTGGAAGTTGCAGCTTGTTTGACATGAACAAAATTTGCATCTTGTTGTTCACAATGGAAGAACCCCTGGTTGTTTAGATTATATATGGATTATACTCCGCATGTGTATGGGGTTAGAATAAGCCATGAAACGGATCTCTATTAACCAACCAGTTCTTTTTTCATTGCTCACTTGCCCTTTCCGTTGGATTGCTTCCAAGGCGGTGATTTTCATTAGTGCAGAGGAGTCCAGCCAGGTCATGCCACCTTTTTCTTTTTTCAAGAAAGGAAGGCACATTTTCATCACTTAAAAATTTTTTCCATGTGAGTCTGGTTTTCATTTTTGGTAGGTGTAAGACTTTACAATGAATTGTTCAGAATTCAGGAGGGTTTTCCACAGGGTTGAGATTAGTTCACTTGAGCTTTTTTGGTTGGTAACTTTTGGATGCTTGAAACGATTTGGAGGCCGCAAGTGCAGGCTTCATCCAGGTGGGTGTGACCTTTGTTACGATGTTACGGTGTGATGTGAAGCTTGAAAGCGCTGATTTCGTACAGGAGATGCGGCAGACCTTGCAGAAAGCACAAGAAATCACACAGGTCATCTCGGAGGCCTGCGACAAATGTGCAAAAGATGGCAAAAGCAAAATTGAAAACAACAGTGTAAAATGTAAAACGAAATGTTGATGACAACGACATGTATTCCAAACCAAATTGTATCCCAAAAATACATCGGATTCCTTGAGTTAGTTTCTTTGTCATGTGTTTTTGTATTTTGTTTGATGGATTGATTGAGATCATTGATCGGTAGATGGATGGATGGAACATACGCGGCAGATCGCAAACGGAAGGCTGAAAGCATTGCCGATGATGCCACCAAGTTCTGCGAAGCTATCCAGGCAATGTGGGAACCCTCGAGTCTTCCACTTGAGCAGAAACTTGAAATCGCGATTTTTTTGTATTTCCATACCTTTGAACAAGCACATGCGCAACGAATAGCCCATCTCTTTCCAGAAGTCTGTTTCAAGATGAGTGCAACCATATTCGTGTCTTCAACTTGAGAGGCACAGCACAGCGTGCAGTCGAAAAAACTTGCACTCACCGGAAAGCCGGCCTGACCCTTTCAGTCTATCCTTTTTGTTTTGATATTTTGGTATGCTTTCCCTTTTTCTCCGAAAAGTCCAAGTTCAAGCATAAATTCATCATAGAGTCGTTTGATTTTCTTGAATCATTCGTCAAGTTCGTCTTTGATTCTCTGGTTGGTACATATTGGTACCAAATCCATCCAAATCCATTGATCTATTGAGGCTGCAGCAGTGCCCTTGGCTGCCAGCCTGACACGTGAAATCCAAGCATCCGTAGCTTGGAGCTCAAGACCTGACTCTTGCAGTAATTTGTCATACGTCTCTGCTTCTGTTAGACTTCGACATGCATGTGAGGTCTGGACCCAATCACTGCTGCAGATGCAATCTTGGCAATGTTTTGTTCAACGGGGGTGTGAAGCACTCTTGTCAGCCTTTCCCACAAGCCCTGCCAGCCCTGCCTTCTTCTAATTAGTTTGATGGCTATCTTTTACAACATTCTTTGTATGTTTTCAAAGCACCTAGTCAGATTTCTATGACTCATTCGATGTTTAATTCTCGGATATGCACCGATATGTTCTTGTCAGTGGGATGCCAGGTGCAACATGGTAGAGAGTCCAGCAGCTGTAGCTCTTTTCTCAGATTGCCACTGTAGGCCTTAGATGTCAGACATGGAATTGCACAACTTCGTCTCTTGACCTTTCGAGGAAAAAGGCTCTACATTGCAGTTCTCACCGTCTGGACCCACCGTCCAGTGACAGCCAGGTGGGGATCTGAGTGCTGTGATCGTGCCGCTTCAGCTTCTAGTTTCCGAATCGAAAACATACTTCTATACACTTTGTGCAACTGTTCCAAACACCTGTCATTCTGTAGAAGTCATGAAGTCATTTCTTGAGTTGCAATTGAATTTGCCAGGAAATGACTTTGTCACATTCTAAGATTCAAAATGCAAGCATTGGTTTTTGTCGTGGTCCTGGAAAGTTGTAACATGCTCAGTCTCCAACCGAGGCAGAGATTTCACCCATGCTGGACGCAAAAGCTTTGCACCTGGCGGAAAAGAAAAAAAGTGCAAGCTTCAAAAAAAAACAAGTCACCTGAAGTCACCTGAAGTCACCTGTTGCGTCCTGTCATTGTTTTGCACCTTTGACTGTGGCATTGTTGCAGTGCTCACGATGTGTGTGAAAATGTTCTGTGACGAAGCAATGTGGATTTCCTGCGTGGCTCAAGCTGTCGATTCCGGCAGACAAGCCTTACAACTGTGAACAGCGCTCCGCGTTTCCTGGCAGCATAAACTGTTTACTTTGAAAGATGGCTATAGCTTTAAGGATTCTCAGCATCTTTGAGGTGACAGAACTGAACCACCCGAAAGACCTCCACTGACAAAATGTGGTTTCGCCATCGGCTCAGAGATGCCAATATGGGCTCTTCATGCACATCTTTCCCTCTTTGCGGCAGTCCACACATCATGGATTGTGAGCGACACGAAGTTGTTTAAAAGCAACTTAGACTCTGGAACATGTGTTCCAAGCTTTAGGCCTTTTCGCATTGCTGGTGATTAGCAGTTATGCATCTTCTTCCATTGAGGAGTGGAAGTAGTGCAGTTCCGCAACTGTTGGGTATGTCATCTTCTATTTGGCTTATCTTGACCGGTGCTGCGGTGTCGACCGCACTAGGAGTGTCACTGTCACATCTGCAGGCGGCTTTGGACGCTGACGACGAGTGCACATCCCCGCCCTGCGCAAGGGACTCAGGAGATGGACATGGGGTGACATTATTTCTGGTCTTTTTCAAATACAATTTGGTCCCAAGGCCTTGAATGCACTGCAAAAGAAGAGTGAGATGACCAAGGTGATCGGGCACCATCCAAATTGAATGCATTCCCTGAATATTTGATTTCATTGGAATCTCTACATGTATATATATATTTTTATACATATAATTTGGCCTTCAGGATGGGGACAACAGTGCCCAGAACAGGAGTCTCAGTGGAGATGGGCTTTGTCCTTACTTAAACAGACAAGATATATGCAGAATTTTAGCAGAATATTTCGGTCCGTCATAAATGAAATCGATTGATCGGTGCCAAGGCCTGTGCATTGCATTTGCAAGGATCATGAGGATAAGTGCCTTGGCCTGGACACTTCATGTCTTGCAGCTCGGAAACTTCGGCTCAGCACTTCAAGAATCTTGGGGATCTTGATGGGATCTTGTGTGTCTTGGTCACTGTTTTCTAGCCTTGTACACCTTGTTGATATACTGTACTTGTTCCATTTCTCCTTCACAAAGATTTGCTGTTTCTTGGAGGTATTACTGTGCAAAGTCCTTCGCGGGATTCACCAAGTGCTACCAACCCTGCCCGGAACTATGCACTCGCACAGGTGCTATATCTAAAAGATCTTGGAATCCAAAGGTTTTGATGCCCCAACGAAATGCAACGATTCATTGAAGATTCATGTTCACACATGACATTTGGTCATAATTTCTCATTTAGCAGACTTTTCACTGGCAGGTGGTAGGCAGTTCATGTGCGGGGGCAAGCACGAGAACATGTGGTTAGACCGCTACTTCAAGGAGCAGGACCCGAGACCCGAAGCTCTGGAGGATTGGCATGATGCACTGACAGACCTTCAGGTTGAAGTTTTTTTTTCATTTTAGTGACTTTAGTGGGCATTCATGTCTTATGCATCGATACAGCATATAATGGTTTGACAGATAAGAAACCATGCTGTAAGACTGCAGAACAGACAAGAATGGCACGTTGACAACACTAGCAAAGCAGTTCGCACAGAATCCCAAATCACAACAGCCTCACCACTTTGCGGGTCGGTGGGAAAATGATGATTTGACAATCCACAGAGTGAACTCCAATGTCTTCTTGATTTGTGTGATTTGTGCAAATCTTTGCGTAACACTTTTCCAGGAAAGGATAGTGGTATTAGCAATGAGATTCTTGTGAGGCGTTGGCCTGGGCCGATTTTAGTGAAATCCATCACTAGCAGATACGCTAAGAATGCCATGACCACTGCATACCTCAATCTATGGGAAAGGTCGTCGCTGAGGTTTGGGTGTTTGAGGTCAATCTGGTGATTGAAGTTGCTCTCAGGAGGAAAAGAGCATGACTTGTAAGCTGGATCCCAAAGAGAAGAAGTGAGGCTCGAGCCATGACAGTTGTGACAGTTGGGCATTTGCAATGCGAATTTTCTTGCACGCCAACACAACGTAACTTGCAGAGCCATGTTTTCAGGAGACAAAGCCAAGGCAAAATACTGTGACATTTGTTTTGAAGCTCACCGTCTTTCTTGCTTAAGGCGCTTGGAGAAAGGGCTACAGCTTTCAAAGCTCCTCTTGCTTCCTTCTTTATGAAGGACAAGACTGGATCATTGGTTTCCTCGGATGACAAAGGTCTGAGAGATGCTGCAACGCCAGCTGCATTGGGAGAAACATGTGGAACCAACTTGCTCTACTTCAGATGAATGGTGTTGCGTGGTGTTGCTGCCTTTCCTTATCCCTTGTTCTAAACATGCTATACTTTGTTTCGCGAACTACAGGTTGATTGGATTTTTGATTGGATCTTTCTATCAGGTCCCACAAGTCTGTTAACATAGAAGTAAAGGAAGTCGAGAAAGCTCCAACAAAACATCCTTTGGAGGGTCTGAGAACATACGGAGCTGCTTCGATGCGACCGACGCAGCTCTTTAGCGCTTCGGGTTTGAGTTTTGGAGAGCCATGGACATGGATGAGGAGATGCCTGATGGCCTTGATGGGCCAGACCAAGACTTTGATGAGCCTTGAATTTCGAATTTCGAATTTGATTTTTTTTGTCATCACTCATATCTCATTTTAGGATAGCAATGGAAAACAAACCTCATGTAGACTGACTTAGCTTAGCAACACAAGCTCTCTCTTCCTGAAAAGTCGTTGGGTTCCAGAGATGGGTGATGAACATGCAAAGATGCATAGCCAGTGGCGATAGAGATACTTTTGATATCTTTGAATGAGGCATCGACGAATCTTAAGTAAGGAAGATCAAACTATCAAACATATTTGAACACGGAGGGATATTCAACTGCATTGAGCTGAGGAGGAGATGGGCATGGATGAGCTACATGGCCAAATGGATTTGCTGAGCGTGTTGAAAGTATATAGCCTTGGTGCTTCGATTTGCTGTTTTACACATGTCGATATATTTTGTTTTTTTGCCCAATATAAAAACTGCAAGGGGTTGACATTTCCCCTCATTTTCCCTACAGCTGTTGTGTTCTTTGCGTTCTAAATCTTCGTTTCGCGTGCTGCGACCTTAGGCTTGACGACTTGCCAGACGGGATCCAAAAAGAGATCCTCACTGAAGCAGAGCACGACACCGAGGGCAGTGATGGGCAGTGATGGGATATGCTTCGACTTCGACTGTTCGACACATCTCAGAAGCTGGACGGACCAAACTTTAGAGACATCGAAAACACCGTTTCATGGGGCCGGGGCAAGGTCTGAATGGAGGATGACTCTCTGGCCTGTCATTGGTAATTCTCATGCAGAATAGCTTGGAACACAAAATCGGGTGAATGCTTTTTTCGTTCGGCGTTCTTTGCTTCTTGCTTCTTTGTATTGACTTGACTTCTTGGAAAGTGCCAGGCCAAAGAAAGGTGATGAGGTGAAAGTCCATTACGTGGGCACCTTGCAAGATGGGAGCGAGCACTGTCACGTTGCAAAGTAGAAAGTACACTTTTCATACACGACTGAAATGCCGTTTCGATCTTAAGAAAAGCCGTTGGGCGTTGGCACTTTTGGATCACTTGTGGAGGAGCAAATTCGATTCCTCCAGAGACAGAGAGAAGCCCTTCGTCGATACCTTGAAACCATTGAAGGTGTGAAGTCTTTGCGCAAGACCTTTTTGAATTTGGCTAAGGAGTTCACCCTTGGACAGGGACAAGTCATCAAGGGTCTTGACCTTCATCGAAAAGAAACACATTGAAGATTGCCTGATGTTGACTGACGAATCTTGAGGCTGGGATTTGGGCGTAAAAACAATGAAGAAAGGCTGGCGGCCCGGATTTAAACCAAGAGACTTCTTGTCTTCATATCAGATTTATTGCAGGTTTGACTTGGCTGAGGTGAAGTGGCAAAATTCACCTTGGCACCTGAATTCGCTTATGGTGAAGAAGGTGCCTGGGCTGTGTGTAATTTCCTGTGCCTCCTCAGTCCTTGGAATTTCCCCATATCACTTGAAGTCCCCCCAAATTCCCCATCATGCTTGGTTTTTTGCGTCACTTCGAGAGGTTCTCCGCCTCAGATCCCACCACAGGCCAACACAAAAACCTCATGCTGCGACGTGAAACGGATACGAGAGAAGCTGCCCAGATTGTAGGAGGTTGTATGAGATCCATGGAGATCGTACTGTTTTGAAGATCTGCATTTTGGGCGGCGTACCAACAGAGGCAATACGCTTCGAGTACAAAGACTTCTAAAACAAAGGAGACTGCCATGAGTGAAAACCCAAGCATTTTGCATGAGGAAAGATGATGCCAGAAAAGAGATGGAATATGTCTGAGACGTCTCGGAACAAGAATTGGAAGACCTTGCAAGACCTTACTCGTATCTCCAGAGCGTAGCCAACCAGAACCTGAGCTCTCTCGAAAACCTCGGTTGAAGTTGCACGTCCTGCCATTGGACTGCAGGCGACTTTGATTTTTGAGGTCGAGCTGCTAGGCCAGCGCCCGTTGAAACTTGAAAGATGTTTTTTTAGGTGAAAAAGTATGAATCTTTTTCTGATTGAAATTTGAAAAAATCCCATCACTGTGCACCTTTCTTCACAGTAGGCTTATTCTGACTAAGTTTGTGAGACTTGAATCATAGAACTGATGAAGATGTCCTGAGGTTGGGTCTCCAAAGATGATCTCTTTGCGGACGAGGTCAATGTGTTGAGCGGGCTCGTGACAGATGTCAGTGTCCCGCGTGAACAAGAAATCTGAATATAAAAACTGCCCAAATTCCACTTAGAATTTTCGTATAAGTATAACCTTCGTTTGTACTTCTTCATACTTCCTTTTTCCCAAAAACTCTCACATGATGGACAACAAATATTTGGTCCTATTTGAGAGACTTTGCTCCTGCAGGGTGCCATTAAGACACAGCTGAAAGAAGGGTCTGGATGGAAGACACCAAATGCACCTGGGATTGAAGAGCCTAACATGTAATTTTAATAGCAACAGGGATGGTTAGTTGAAGTTATTCAGATGTTTGCATGTAAATGATCCGTCCTGCATATCTTCCTGCCTGGTGCATGGAACTAAAATGCCACTCGATCATTTGACGTCCCCAAGGCTGGAAATGAGGTGCTCGTGAGCATTCGGGCGAAGGCTCAAAAACTGTTTCTTGGTTTGGACACTTTGAACACCTGCTCTGGGGCAGCTGCTCGCACCTAGCAGATCTGACCCCCGAAAAGGCCTCAGATGACAGCATTGTGGAGGAGAAGCTTGAGGCGCAAATTCTTGAGGGCGTTACCTGTGCAAAAGGAACTTGGGGGGCATAATGAGAGCTGTGAGTGCTGTGACCTACTTATCGTTGCCATGAATTTGGCGTTTGCAGTGGAGCGCCATGTTTTGATAGACATGTTTCGGGTGTTTCCAGGTATCGTATCATCTCCCCAGTTCATGCCTATTCTTTGGACTCAGGTGGAGTACACTTTATCGTCTGGCTCGCTGGGTGAGCTGAGTGCAGTTGCTGACAAGGCCCTCCAAACCAAACTTTCGGAGGGAAAGAAGTGAAGCAGTTGTTTTGAATCAGCGAGAGTTGTTTAACAGAAGCATCAGTTGTTGAATCGTGAAAGTGTAGAGCTACGAAGGGAAAAATGCGAGTTGAAGCCAGGCTCTGGAAAGCATGAAGAAGGGTGAAGAAGTGTCTATCAAGTGCAGCAAGGAGTCAAAGATTCATACAAATTTCCGTGGATTTCCTAAATCGAAACACTTGGATGCCGCAATAACCCAAACTCATTCAAATTCTACCTTGAGAATCAGCATCCAGGAGTACTTCTTTGATAAGCATGCCGATGGTGGTACTGTTCTGGAGCCAAGTGGGTCGAAATCAGAGCGACTGGGACTCGGAGATTTCGACTCAGGTTGAGATCACCTTGCACGAGATGTATGACATCAAGGCCGTTGCCATGAGTCCCATGAGCCGCGAGTCGCCACGTTGGGAGAGTTTGTCCACACAGGACGTGTCCTTCACCAAAGACAAGTCGCTTTGAAGAACAGGGTTAACGGGTAAACGAGGGGAAACGGGTAAACATCCCCAGAAGTCAGAAAAACATTTGTCAAGAAAAAAAAGTAAAAAGGGTTCTCAAAGACAGTATCTCAAAGATATTCCACATTTCTCCCTAAGAGTCCATGTCGATAATACGAGGAGTTGACATTGACAAGAGTTGGTTCTTTTATGTTTTTTCCATTTGACAAGGTCAATCAGAAGCTTGAAGGTTCATGAGGTATGACTGTGAAGTGGATCGAGGTCTGTGATGAAGAAGCAGATCAAAGAAGGAGAAGGTACGGAAATCCATCGACGACTCGACTCTCGTAGCTTCGTGAGAGGGCAGTTGACAACGTGAATCGAGGCTTCGAATCGCCCAAAGATGGTTGCCAAGTGAAGCTGCTCGTGAATCGCCCAAAGGGACAACAAGGGTACAACAGGATGGTGGACCATGTGGATGTGGATGATGCACGATGCAAGATGATGTGTGTCAGCCAGATAGCCAGATAGTCAGATAGTCATCCAAAAGAGCCTATAGAAATCATCAACGTGAAACCAAGAAACATCGAGCTTGAATTTTGTTGAATGTGCATTTTGAAAAGCACTGAATGTCTTGGATCGGGTCTCAGGTCGAAGTTCGTGGCTCTGGTTCATCCAAGACGCCGAAGCCTTAAAATTGTAGACTTGGACCATCTTGGACCGTTTTTCTTCTGACATCAGACCGATCACTTTTGACCGCTTTGAACTTTGACTACATTGATTTCACCATTGATCCAGGCTTGAATTCACTGCTGGCAATGGTGAAGTCTGTGATGCTTTGGAAGGCAGGATTTTGCAGCTTGGACCATGTTTGGCTTGTTTTTGTTCATTCAAAGACAATGCTAAATTGAATCGACAAATCAACGATTTCTCTTGGCCGCTTAAGTTTCAAACTGTGTAGCAAACATGTCGGAATTGAAGGAGCTGTTCTGGAGATGAAGAAAGGCGAGCGAGCGATCCTTACTTGCACCAGGTGCCATCAAACAGATTCATCGATGCGTGGCACCCGGAACAGGAAACTAAAGTGACAATAGATTCAAAGACTGAGATTGTTAAAGAACGTTGCCTTCGAGTGTCAACTTCACGTGTCAACCTCATGAATTGCAATGATTTGCCATGACTGCTTTTTAATGCTTCTGATCTATTTGTTTTTCAGGGATGAAGAGAACAGACTGTTGTATTCATGATGTTGAATTTGCAAACTCAAAGACGTTTATTCAACATCCTGCAAACTCAATTGCAAAACCATGCTAAACCAACACCCTGCACTTCTCTCGTTGGAAGGCCAAGCAGCTGCACCGAACCCCTCCTTGGCCTATCTCCGACCGAAGAGGCGTAGAGCATAAGTCTATGAGAACATACCGTAGATGTATCACGATTATGTTTGTGAACAGAGATTCACAAGGCAGAGTTCTGTTTTGGAACTGGTGCCCAGGCTAAGGGGCGATCCTCAATGTTCATTGCAACACATTTCAGACACCACCGTGTGAATTTGCTGTGAATTTGCAGACTGTATTGGTGCTGGATCTTGAATCTTTCGAAAAGCAGAAGGACAGCCTGGGATTTGGACCGTCGAAGACAAGCATCATAATTCCATTGGAGTGAGAGCATAGAGGAGATGCAATTTGAAAACATGAGGACCAATGGGAACTCACAGAAGATGAGAAGGCTGGTGATGTATCAATCCAATGATTCCATTTGTATTAGTTGGTAGCCATTTGTATTGCGACGCCGATAATGAATTGTCCTTCAAATTACATCACAGCCAGTCCACACAACCCTCTTGGCATGGAAGAACTTCAAGTTTTTCTGTCTAGGTTCAGCGCGGTCAAGATCGAAAAGATGTAGGCACCAGTTGGCATCGGCAAATCAATCGAGTCGCTTGAGACAGAAACCATAAGCGAAGGCAGCAACCTCTTCAAGCAGGGCCGAATCGAGCTGGCATTGGAAAGATACAAGAAGGCTGAAGATGGTAAGGGCGATGAGGATTTCAAGTGTGCAAATGGACAACTAGATTTGCTGGCTGTACTAACGGTGTAATCATTTTGAGGTTATGGACCTCCTCAACTACATCGACAACTTTAAAGATGACAATAAGGTGAAGGCACAGTGGCGCGTCCACGACAACAAATTCATCGTTGCAACTTTGTACATTCAACAGATTGGCTCGGCTTGTCAGAAATCATGTGCAAAAGTTGAGAGGCCAAAGAGCTGAAGAAAGTTTGCGATTTGCGCTCCTGACTTGAGACTTGAGAGCCGAGCATGCGTATAGGAGTTGGGGCAAGTCGAACAAATATATACGTATATTTAAAGGCTTACGCCGGACCACCGGGCGCCGGCCGAAGGGGGGCCAGTATGGCGACCAGAGTACTACCACTCCTAACGCTATCCTTGCCTCGCTTAACCCTATCTTAACCCTATCTTTGCCTTATGTTGGATCTATCTTTGCCCCATGTCGGCTCAGGTCAGCTCTATGTTGGCTCTATGTTGCCTACCACTACTACTTCTATTACTACTATTACTACTACTACTACTACTACTACTACTACTCCTGCTACTACTGCTACTACTACTACTACTACTACTACTACTACTACTACTACGACTAGTACTACTACCAGTACTACTACTACTATTATTATTATTACTACTACTACTACTACTACCACCACCACCACTACTAGTACTGCTGCTACTACTACTGCTGCTGCTACTACTACTACTGCTACTATGTTTGCCTAAGTTGGCCACCCAAAAGATCTGTGTGGGTACAACGCTTTATATTCGGGTCTAGACCCTATCTTTGCTCTATATCACCCCTATGGTAGCCTACCCCTATAGTATCCCAATGTTGGCCCAGGTTAAGCCTATCTCCGCCCTCTGTTCATCCCATGTCAGCCCTATAGTGGACCTATATTGGAGCTGTGTGGACCTTATTTTGCCCGTCTGCTGTTAGCCTTAGTTGGCCTTAGTTTGGCCCTATGTTGCCCCTATGTTGATCTTATCTTTGCCATATATCTTTTGCCCTATATTCTTTCCCGTCTGCTGTTAGCCTCTGCGGGCCCTGTATTGACCCTATCTGTCACCCTACGTGCTTTCCCCGCGTCTGTTCGCCTATGCTCGCCCTACGTGCACCCTTTCCCCTCTTCTGTTGGCCTGGCCTTCTGTAGTGCCATCTTTGCCCAACGTCAACCCTAGGTTGGATTGGACTTACGGGCCCCGTGGAGCACCGTGCGGCGTGGATTCAAGCCCAGGGGCGGCCAATTCGTCCTCAGACATGGTGCCGAAACGGCAGCTTCGAAACCTCTAAAAACAAAGCAAAAGCTGGGATGCGCCAGCAGGCATGGAGTGGAGGATGGACCGGCCAGTAGGTGGTCGGAGCCGCTAGAAGCAAAGCAAAACCATGGAAGCTTCGGCCTTGGTTGGATTGGACTTCAGGTGCTACAGCGCATAGGCCATGTGGGTCACTTTTTAACTTTGGCATCGGCGCTTCCCATGCGCCTCCCTTCTGGCCAGGCAGAGGGGTCGGCAGATATTAGTGTATTATATATATATACTTTATAGATATATATATATATATATATAGTGGGCATGCTCATTTAGACAATTTTAAACATGTTTAGACATGTGTGATTCATATGATTGTTTATGTACGTATGTCAAGCATCTGGGGAAACGATGACGACTTTGTCGGACCTTAATCTAGGCTGGGGAATTGTAGTTCACATAGTGCGCCCAGAATACTGTACACATTGACACCACATGGGTTTCTTGAGTTTCTTGACATCTCAGTTCAAGCCCTTGTGTATGCGAGCCTTTAACTGATCCTTACAAGCCAGGAACAAAGCTGCCTGCCAGCTGCCTAGCTCATGGGAGAGTAATGATTTGGGCACGTACATTGAGATAAGGAGATGATTGGGCAAAAAGTTTTTTAAGTCTTGAATAGTCACTAGAATGGAATCAAGTTATTGCTGTTTTTCCTGGAGTCTGGTGCCTAGATATAAGTTTGTCAAACTTTGACAGGCCATCTAAAATTGAAGCAGCACCAAGATGCAAGGAGGCCACTAGTACTGTTTCTACTATTTGCCTTTTGTCCAACGACTGTCAGGAAGTTCATCAAAAGTGTGAATTTGAGATTGGATTGGAACCATTATGCAGCATCAACGCATTAGAAAATATCAACTTGCAATAGTTGTATGTTAAGCTCAGAAGGGGCAAGACAAATTCTGTAGGTGTTGCAACAATGTGCTGAAGGATGAGACCGAAAACCAAAAGGCAGCCTTGATGTTTTGTTCGTTCTGCAAGTTGGAGGATCCAGTGTTTTGCTGAACAGGCGCTCTTCCGCCGGGCACAAGCTGCATTTGGCTTGTACGAATATGCAGAATGCGTTCGAGACATTAAGTCGGCCACCGAGAATATGCCCCGCCGATCGAGAATTTCATCGTCGCATCGTTTGTTGCCTTGGAAACTTGGACTTCTGAGGCGCATCCTTGAGCTTGACCCCAACAACCGCGAAGCAAAAGTTCTGTACAAACAGGCAACGCACTGGCAACAGACATTCAAAAAGCTGGATATGGGGGTGGAGAGGAAGATATTGGTATGGCCGGTCTGACTTATGGGTCAAAAACCTTTCCAGATTTCCAGATTTCCATCTCTTCCAGGCTCAAATCGGACAGAAGGAGGAAGACAAGAAGGTGCAATGCACTGTGATTTGCACATGTCCCAAGATGTCCCAAGTCTTGCAGGTGAAGGGAATGTTCACCAAAATGTGCAAAGGGCTTGCTTCCCCTGCGAAGGCCGTGCCAGCACATTGCAAGTCATTTTTTTTCCCCGGATGGAGTTTCTGGCTTCAGCAAGAAGTGTTGTGGTTCCAGACCTCTCGGAAGCATGAACACCGCTTTTGAGGTAACAGTTAACAGCTTCAGTAACATGAATTATAGAAATTTGAATGCACTGTATGGCAATTTGTGAAAATTTCAGAGAGTTCCTTTGGAAGCCGTTCAAAGAGGCAAAAGCTACACCTGCACAAGAAAGTGCCAATGGTGGCGTCGAGAAGGACTTCCTGTCATGTGTCTATTGCCACAAACATTTTCCTTGCAACCTGGCATCTATTGAATCTATTTGGTGAGCCTATTTGGTGAGCTTATGTAGGGATTCTTTTCTTCTCTTTTGTCTCCAGGACGTCGAGTGAGCCATTTCAATTTTGAGCAGCAGGGAGGCCAAGACAAGAATTCACAGTCAAAGTGACCCTTTTTTCCGCCACCCTACACCATTTCACAAGTGGCGCCCAGGATCCGTGAGTGCAAAGATCAGGAGTTGTGTCGGTTACCGCGTCTGGCGAATACATGGACCATCAAGACTTGTATCAACGTTTGTTTGTAGGTATTAGACTATTTGCAAGCAGTGTAACTCCTTGCTTTGCATCCTCTATGGACCAGCTGAACATTTCAATCGCCCCTGTAGCTGCTGTGATTCAACTGACAACCTCTTAGAGTAAGGATTCACGCGAATCCACATGGATTCGTAGATATAGATTCAATGTGAGAGGTGTCGTTGTCATGCAGTGGCTGCTCAAAAACCAAAAGACCGCAGAGCCACAGGCGACAAAACAGCTGCCTCAGCTGCAAGAAGTTGCCGTCCATTTGTTGCCTGTAACATTGCCGCTGGATATCACCTGAGCCACCTGGTGTTTTGGAAAGATTCAGAGATTGCAGGGCATCTTGTTTTGTGCCTCAGCTTTTGCTTTCAACAAAAAAAGGCAAGCTTCACATGATTCACATGAAATTGAGGATGTAGCCGAAAGGAATGCTTTAGCAGCTAACAACGGGCAGCATATTTGCAGCCCAAGCCCTTTCCGATGTTGGAAGAAACGCCGTTTCTAAAATGGAAAGAGAATAGAAGAGATACCTTTCGGATTGCTGGTTTTCAACATCCCAAGCATCTTTCAATACTGCCTAGTGCAGAGTCTTTTTTTGCAGCTTGGTCATGGACCTTGTTCGTACTGGCGATGCTGATGACCAGCCAGATGATGGTAGTGAGGAGTGATGTCAGAACATGTGCTATAGCAAGGTTCGTAGATCTCAGTGGAGTCACAGTGTTCACGGGACCTACTTCACCACCAGTAGGAGATGACTTGTCTTGTTGGTGAGCCAGATTGGTTGGGCAAGAATCGGCATTCTGTGAGGTTGAAGGTGTGCCAATCTCTTGCACGTGGCATTTGCCAGGATGAGACAGGCCCCGTCCTCTCCTCTGGCCTCATGTTTGCCGACCTGGTCAGTGATGAGGAGAAGGCAGAATGATGGAACTTGCGTGTCATGTCCTATCTTGAACTCAGCTGCAATCAGTCTAGGAGACACCCAAGAAGTCGGGGAAATGGGACTTCGGACAACACGAAGCAGAGGAGTTCCAGAATTTGACGTTGTTTGTTTTCAATCAACCTGGCGTTGTTCTCTTCAGAAGATGATATCAGTGATATCAGCATTGTTTGAAAAAGTGAGACATCAGATCGATTTCAGGACAAGACTGGAAGCTCCAGTCGATCTGCCTTACAGGCAAAGATCAGGCAGGTTGTAGAGTGAGCTTGCGCACAATTCTATACCAAAAAGCAATGGAAAATCATGTGAACCTTGCCAACCCTCGTTTTGAGACAACCTTTTCGTTATCTTGTTTGTTACTTTAGTACTTGGATCAAACGCAGGGAAAAGCTGGAAGAGTTTGGAACAGGGAAAAAGGTTTGAGCCCCAACAGTTTTGCAGTCAATTCAAGTCGGTTCGTGAAAGTGACAAGTTGACAAGCAATATTCACTATGAGATACACTTTCACGCAATAACTTTGTTGCTTCTAACTTGATCGGTCAGGGTTTGAAAAAGAAGAAAGGAAAGATAAAGGCACAGAGTGAAAAGAAAGCGCGGACACGAAACGTAGCGAGTTGCAATAGACGAAACTCGACGCCAGGGTTGCACATCTCAAAGTTTTTGCTTTCAGCCAGCGAATTTATAGATTGCGAACTCTCCAGGTTTGTACACAATCCCTGCTTGGAATCTTTTGAACACGTGTACAATAGTATCATTTTAAAGCAAAGATTCTGGAAGAACCAACAGTGTGCTGGTCGCCGTGCCATTTGGTACATGCAAGCCAGGAATCAGTTGAAGAGGAACCAGTGGAGCCGAAGCCTCGTATCTTTTGATATCTTGAGCTTAATTATGGTGACGGTTTCACTGAGGCCTGTGCCAGATGTAGAGTCACAAGGTGTGATGGTATCACCCAAGTGTCAACGTGTTGAAGAGCTGAAGACGGGAAGTTGAGCTTCAGAAGTTGTCAAGTGATAAATGGTGTGTGCTTTAGAGCCCTTTTTGACACGTTGGTTTGGCAGCGACACACACACTGATGACACAATTGGACATAATCAAGAGAGATCTAAGTTATTCTAGATGCGTGTTTGTATATCAAATATAGAATATTAAGTGCTTCTGCTGTGTGTGTCAAAGGTACAGATTTGTTCCTGAAACATCCTGTGCTTTCTAAGTTTCGACTCAAAACTCTAGGCACTCCAGAGCACTTGCGCACGAATGTTCACTTCGCTGATCTGCGGCTCTCAAAGCGAAGCACTCAGCACTCTCGGGTTCTGCAAATTCTTCCGAAGTTCCGCAACAAGATCTCTTTTTGTTTTGGTATTGTCTTTATTTGCTTATTTTCACATGAAATGAAGACGATGAGAATAGAATGGTTGGAAAGGCCATTGCTGCGAGTATGGATCTTAAGACTCGAGACTTGTGTTTCGCGACTCGCACGGCACACTGACGTCACACCTTCAGCTCGGCTCCTCGGCTCTGTTCCGACGTCAATTTGAGGCCTGTTCAGAGTTGAAGTTTGAATGTCCGACGCCTGTGCAGAGGCAGAAGTTTCTTTTTTGACTGTCAAGTGGTTGAACGTGAAGTCACTTGTTTTCCTTCCACCTTCAAGCCATTTCAAGCCTCCACATGCTCCAGACGCTTGGCAGGGACGTCATTCCGTCAGCTTTAGCGGGCTCCGACATTTTGGCGACTGCAGAAACAGGTGTTGTCGAAGAGTTTCTTCATTTGAAGAGTCGAATGTAAACAGGTTTTCACCACCTCGGAAATTGCACTGGGCCGGCGTTCAAGCAAGTCGATTGTTCACAGGCTCTGGCAAGACCGCTTCATTTTTATTGCCAACCCTGGAGCGCCTGTGTGTGGATACACAGTCTGGAAAGTGAAAGTAGATACGGAGTCACTGATCAAAACGGATAGGGCAAACGGAACGGATTCATTTCCCCCCTCGCCCGGAATTTAGGCCAAAGCAGCAGTGTGCGCGCGCGGCGACGAGATGCCGCAGGGCGTTTGATTTTAGGAGCTCTTTGGTTCGGGTTGAGATGGAAGAGATTGAGGAGAAGAGACTTCAAAAGACATGAATATGACATGAAATTCATGAAACATGCTGATCTCGAGATGAGAGACCAGAAACATGCTAAAATTATCTAAAACCTTTGGAATATTTGAGACCAGGACCTGTGGGCACGAAAGCTGTTGTACTAATACCGACAAGAGAGCTTGCCTTGTTTGGAAGCCCAACAGATCAGACACAATATGACCATAGGAGACTGACCGAATTGAGAGGGTCTATAAGAAGCCAGATATATCAAAAACACGTTGTGACTTTGGATCTTCGGATACGAGAGTGGAAGCAAATCAGTGACTGAGAGTGCATGCTTTGAGGCAATGCCATTCTATGCTTGAGCGTTTGGCAAAGTGAACTGACAAGAGACACTACCAAACAGATTGTCGTCGAAGCATCGTCTAGCCATGTCTAGCCGTCTTTGGCCTCCCTGTCTTGTGTTGAACATTGGCAAGGTACACAATGGTAACTCATCAACTCGCCTCGGCCCAAACCGTGAATTCAAATTGACTGTAGGAATGCAATCAACCACACATTCGAGAGCGGAAAGCTGTGAATTTGCTTCTCATTTCGTCGAAGAACATGAAGAATAGATAAGAACGCAGATTCACATTGACCACAAAGCTTGAGGTCGCAGGAGGCTACATAGCTCACGATCAGGCCTCGTGTTTGGGTCGGTCCTGGAGTCCTGCACGCATCCAAAAACACGGGATCCTGTGCTCACATGAGTCTTCCAGGCTGCCTCACTGAGACATCAGCCAGATCTGGTGGTGGCTACACCCGGCAGACTTTTGGACCACCTCATGAACACACAATCTGTTTGAAGCTCAGCGGTGACCGTTTACGCCGTTTTTTCATGTTTTTTCGGCAAAGAAATCTGCGCGACCCAGGTGCACATGGAAGTGCTGGAAATCGTCGTTTTTGATGAAGCAGACAGGTGCAGACCAGCTTTGTCCCAATGTCCAAGAATCTGCTGTGAAATGATGCAACATGATGAGATGATGAACCATTTGAAGGCTCTTGGAAATGGGCTTCCGGCAAGAATGCTTGGAGGTGCTTTGACAAGACAACAACTTCAAGTTGAAGTCTCACCTGAATTTTTTACTTTGGCGAGACTTTCACAAACGTCCTGCGGCGTACGCTGCAATGTTCTTTTCTTTCAGGTGCTCAAGCGTTGTGCCAAGGGCTGCCAGCGGGGCTTCTTAGCCAAGACTGGTGCCACTCCAGAAATCCAGTAAGACCTTGCTGTCTGAAAATCCTCGCTTTGAGGGAGGGCCTTGTGATTAAACATGATTAAAGCACCAATTTGCGCTTCACTCTAGGACAATGCTTTTCTCGGCAACAATGAATGCTTCTGTGGAAGACTTGGCAGCTTTGGCGCTGGTCAGAGACTTGAGACTGCTGGGGACGACATGTAAGAGTCTTCGAGAACTATGTCTATGGATGATATGGATGATAAGCATGACTGGCAACTGAAGACGGGCATGCAAAGCACAATCACAAGGCATAAGATTGAAATCAATCTTGAAAACTGACAGCACCTTTGCATCGCTAGAGATATAGTGCTATGTTTAGCCGCGCTATAAAGGTGTCACTTTAGTGCGTGCATGATTCTCTTCAGGTCAAGCCTGAACGAATCCATGCCAGTCCAGTGAATGCCGTTGCTCAGACTTTGGAGCAGGAGAAGAAGTATGAGAGATGAGATGAGAGCTTTGCCAGACGACCACATCAGCCAATTCTGTTGTGTTGATCTCTTTCTCCTTTGAGTCCCAAGTTCAACGAGTTTACAATCGGAGCACCGTGACTCTTGTGACACTTGTTGATACAATCGATTCATTCTTTCATTCTTTCATTCTTTTTTTTTGTCAACTTCAGGAGTTCGTGAAAGCACCGAGTGCAGAGCTGCGTGAGGCAGCCTTGCTCAGCCACTTTGAAAGCAGTCAAAAAAAACATACGACGTGAAAGCAGCCACTTGTAGGACCACGTGCAACATGTTTTCTCGTCTTTTCATCTTTTTCGTGGAAGTCTTGCAGTTGATACGCCAAAAGAAAGTTATTGACACCATGCCAACTTGTGTTCCACCATTGTAAAAACCTATCTTTCGATTCACACAAATTGGTTTTGCTGAGGCCTAGCCTCACGCAACTACAATTCTCGCGTCATTATTTTTTGCTCCACGAAGGAGGTCCACGCAGCTGTAAGTCGCGTATTCAGATCGACAAATCGACAGTTATGGCAGTTTGAAGCTAGTCCTGGCTCCGAGAGTCTTTGTCAGGTGACGCACCGCCTTGCCATCATATTTGGGCTTTGTGGTCTCAAGTTTGCAGAGATACACGGAAACCTTTCCCAGGCAAAGATGATGCTCCCATGCCAGTGTTGAAGTTCTCTACAAACCACAGTTTCATCCAATAGTTTCCTGGTTCATGACCTGCAATCTTCCTGATGTGAATCATGAGGCTGATGCTTGCATTTAAGACGTGTTTCATTTAATTTGATGTTTATTGCTAGTCTGTTGTCTTTGTTGCTCAAAAGTGCTTTGGCCCCTGGTCTCCAAGTTCCCAGATGATAGTCGTCCTGAAATGTCCCTAAATATGCCCCAAACCTCGCCCAAAACATTTATACTTTGAATGATCTGTTTCAGGTAGAGCGGGCAGCTTCTCTCCAGCAGTTCCAAAATGGAGAGGCTTGACTCGGGACTCTTGCCATTTCACAGTGAAGCAGTGGAAAATGGGAATTAAGAGCGCTTTGTTCTTCTGAGTATTGTGAGAGGTTATCTCGCACACACACGTAAAGTCGCAACATCCTTGAGATGTAGGCTTCATTTGGCTTCCACATCCTTTGCAGCCATATGAGCCATATGGACTCATATGGACTCTAATATGGACTAAGTTTTATTTGTTCAGACTGCATGTGTTTCTTGGGTTTTCAAAGGCTGACTTCCTTCTGGCCACAGACATCGCATCCAGAGGGCTGGACTTGCCAACAGCTGAGCTCACTCGTTAAGTCTTGCAGTTCTGCTTCTGAGAAATTCTCTTACAGTTCTGCTTCTGCTGTCATGAACCGTTATATTTTTTTTGTTTTTCATGTTTTCATGTTTTTGTCTTTGTCAATTCGTTCTTTTCAATGTTTTTCATGTTTGGTGGGTCTTTCTCTCAAGGCCAAACATCAAGACTGTGATCAACTTCCAGCTACCCGTGGATGTCAAAGGACTCAGCATCAAAAGATATTGAAATCAACTCAGCAAACGCTTCAAAAGCATCGAAAGCTGTGGTGAGTTGCTGACTTGAAGGGTTGTATTTCGATGTAATTATTTGGTTGGATTGTGCAATTAATGCAACTGCCTGTCGCCGAGGTCACTCGATACATCCACCGTGTTGGTCGGACGGTGTTGCTGGCCTGTCACTTCGTCGCTTCCCTGTGGTCCCATGTGGTCCCTGTATTCCGATGCTGCCTTGGGTGTTCATCTTGCCCGCTTTGCTTTCGCAGAAGGGAAATGGCAGCCACGGCCATGGAATGATTGTCATGAGACTTTCACAGACTTTCACGTTGGCAAGGAAGGAAAATTCATGAACATACAGTTTTACTTGGGGTCACGTTTTCTGCAAGAGCACAGAGAGACGCAAAGTGTCCATCATGCATATTTGTTGCAGCACCCGTGTACCACTCGTGGCACGGGTGACACGTCGTGATACAGAGCCATGGCTCGTACTCTTTGCGTGCTTGTGCACGCCAATGGTGAAGGTCTCAGAAATGCTACATTGCAAGGATATCACAGACTTTACCTGCAAACTATGTCTATATATAGCTTTTGCATGTTTTTACAAGAAGTCCTTGATTGTCTTGTGTTTCCTTAGATGTGAGTCCATAGAATTCTTTCAAACGTTTCAATGAGGTCTTTGCAAAAATGTTTGGACTCCTTTGGTGCAAAGCCTCGCACAGCTGCTGAGAGTCGAGCTGCAGCTGGAGAAGCAACGTCGCCCTGAGGTGATGCCCCAAGCGATTCATCACATGACACGACCACGACTCGTATTGACACACTCCGAAGATCATCCAATATCCATGAAATATCTGTGAAATATCCGTGAATATTTGTGAAATATCCATGAGTTTTTGGATTCTTTTTGGCTCGTCGCTTCAGGTGTGAACGGATTAAGATTTGTCGATTCCGCAGATTCACTGGACAGGTGCTGAGCTGGCGCCTTGGTGATGTTTCTACGGTCGTGTCTCTGGACTTAAAGGGTCATGGCCAGGCATCTCCGATGAAGGCCCGGCATGGCAAGTATTCAATTCTCAAAGTTCGAACATTATTCCAATTTTGGGTTTTATACATTTTGAATCTTTTTTTTTATGTTCTTCATGTATTTATTGATTTATCTATCTATTTGTGGTTTGTGGTTTGTTTGTCTGTTCGTCTGTTCGTCTGTTTGTCTGTCTGTCTGTCTGTCTGTCTGTCTGTTTGTTTGTTTGTTTGTTTGTTTGCCTGCCTGCGTGCGTGCTTGCTTACTTGCTTATCGTTTTTCATTCTTCATCTATTTATTGGTTGAAAGAAAGTTGTTGCTGTGTTGCTTTTGTACAGGAAGGAACGCTCGATTGGATGGAGTACCTTCACCAGCTTGAAGACGTCCTGGGTGCCGTCCTGAAGGAAATGCCGGAGGCGTGTTGAGTTCTGGCAAGTGCATTTCGTTCTCTGTTCCGTGTTTCGGGCGCTCGTCATCTCATCATTTAATCTTCTAATCATATTCCACACTCTTTAGATGTTGGATTTGAGTCAAATTCACACACAAGTGTCTGTGAGAAGGGAATCCGATAAATTTTGTTTCGGACTGCCAGGCCCCTGAGGAGATCTTCGGGATAGGCGCTTGCAACTGCTTCTGTGTCCCCTATCGGTTGAATGTGTCACCAAAGGGTTCAGAATTTCCTGCGACGGGCAGGGCACTCTCTTGGTGGTGCAACCTTGCTGCTCACCCAAGCCCTTGGACAGAAGCGTACCTTGGTCCGACAAACCCAAGGTTCGTGGCACCAAGTTGTATAACTGTCACTGCTGCTTATTTTTGGCACTTCAAGGATTTTCCAAAATCTTCATTTTCGAGCCTATGTACCTCTTCGTGGAGGAGAAACTTGCCAATATGGTGGGTTTGCCCATTATCCACTCTGACAGGCCTAGATTTCATGGCAAGAGTGTTATAGTGTTGCCTTTTGGTTCTAATAAAGACTTTGAAGACATGTTGGCTGCCTTGTAGCATTGCGATTTCGTGCTTCTGGCAGATGGGTGCCACCCCTGGTGCAAAAGACCTTACAACGCCGCAGTTCATGGCCAACACGCCAAGAGGCCTGCAATGATTTGTTCCTTGGTTTGAACTTCCGACATGAATTGACATGGCCAAAATATTCTCAGTGAAAAATGCAAGCAGGCCCCCAGCAAATATGAAATAGAAATCTATCAAAGGTTTTAGGGCCGCACAAATGTGTAACAAATCTTGGGAGGTTTGATGTGTTTTTTGTTTGTTTTTGTCTTGCAGCAGGCTTGATTTCAAGTTATGAGCATGAAACCTATTGAAATCTCTCAACCAAGCTCACATACCAACTTGAACGAGGTCGAAGAAACAGTTTTTCGCTGCTTGGGATGCTGCAGCTCTTCAAGGGCAGCTCGGCCCTGCAGTCGCAGTTTGTTGCACTGGAGAAGGGCTTGAGAACGACTGCTATATATGATCTATATATGATACATTGCAATGTTGGGAGATGGTTGTATTTCAAGATAAAGATTTGAGAACCATGACAGCCAGGGTTGACTTGGGATGCACAATGGGGGATCGATCGTGCAACGGCGTCTTTGCTCTGAGGTATTTTGAGGGCGGCCTGATTGGTGATGAGTGCCTCGATCTTTTTTCGAATGCAAATGACAATACATGAAAATACAACTGGAAAGGGCAAAATGCTGGGAAGGAAGTGGGATTGATTTACCATAGGGCCGATAGGGTGAGTACTTCGGCGTGGGTGGTCGAATCGTGGTCGACTCCGTGAGGCCAACGTGCCTGGCTTGCAATCCGAAGACGGAGGCAAGTGTCTTTTCCAGCGGTGCTGCTCGGCTCAAAAAAAACATAAAAAACTGCAAAGAGCTGCAAGTTCCACTACTCTGTAAACTAGCAAACTGCGGAAAACCATATGATGCACTTGTATGCACTTGTTTGGAACGACAAAGGTTCCAGTTACGCTTCTTGAAGCGCTACGAAAACCTGATGGACTTGGAAACTGTTTCTCGGATGGAACAGACTGCAACTGCGCAATTGTCATAACTTGTAGGGACACGTCCACATAGTGCGTTGTAGATATCACCTGTGGGATGATATTGGAGGCTCCTTGCATGTGACCCTCGGCCAGAGGGAAACCCTTTGGAACGTGCCTGTTGCAGAAGAGATCTTCGGCCGCCTTGAGCCATTTGCCAAAATCTCGGCAAGAAGCCCAGAGTACGACTTAGACGCAGAGTGTTTTCCTTTCGGTGTTTGCAGATCTTGCTAGCATATGTAGCAATAAAGTCGATCTTCACACTGATTTGTTGAGCTTGTTGGTGTAAGCTTCTTGCCACTGAAGAGACCATTTTCAAAGGTTTTCGCACGATTTTGCCTGGTTCTTTTGCACTGGTACGGTTTTCATCCAGCTTACTCACTGTGGTCTCTCAAGAAGCATATATTCAGAATAGATCTCCGCCGCAAATTAATTTCACACAACGCTTTCAAGTCTCCCATGTCACTTTGTGTGTTGCTGGGTGGGCTGTTTGTCAATCCTGTCCACGTGCATACATCGAAATGCGTTTCTTTGTTGACTGTTCTTTAGGTTGTGGATGGCAGCCATATGTGGCCTGTTGAGAGTTTGGTGCTCGAAGCAACAATTCACAGAATTTCTTGAAGTCGGCCTGAAGCATTCTACATGACTCTGCTCACTCTCAGGTCCCGCAGCATGTGCCGCAAGAGTTGCTGATTTTTTTGGATGGCGTGTCCCTTCCATATCGCGACTGTGATTCATTGCAGAAAAGTTTTTGCTTCACCGCAATTGGAGCAAGACGTTTCATTTGACTGTCTTAGGAACCTTCAACTCAGTACTTGAAGATAGAATTTGACCCTTGATGGAATTCATTCCAATACAGGTCCATACAGTAGTCCATACAGTCCATACATGATCATGTGAATCATGTCATTCCAGAGTCTGTTTTCCTCACTCACCTGGCGTCTCTTTCCGTGTGGCAGGCACGTATGGGCCGTGCAGGGCAAGCGGTGACTATCTACTGCCCAGAAGAATACACTAAGGCGGGACTATCTTTCCAGTCACAGATGCAAAGCTGTAAACAGAGATGCGCAGAAGTGAATGCCAACGGAGTGACAATGGAATGACAATGGAGCGACTAGAGATACAACATGATACAACTAGAGATACAAAATGTCGACTGATGAGTACCAGAAGTCTTGGTCTGACGAGATAGTAGGCTTTGAAGTGCGTCTGAAGCAGGTGAAGCAGCTTGGAAGGCAATGTCAATAGCTCAGATTGGCAGTGGCAGAAACGGGAAACGGCGGAGCGAGGAAAGCTCCAAACTGAAAGTCGTTAAGCTTAGAATTTCTGAACTTCAACGCTTCAATCAGGTTGCAATCAGGTGAAGTCCAAAGTCTTACGACGAAGTATAGCTGCAGAGGTTCCAAGTGGGATTTGGTTTCAGGTTCATTGCAAAAGTATCTGTCTTGCACTGTGACTTTTGATATTTTCTTCTTTTTCTGTTAGAATGTCAAGTCTCCAATACAAAAAAATACAAATAACACAACCATCCTCACTTCGAAACGAATCTGGTTTGATTTACCGGACTTCAGGCAATCCAGCACTGGGCTGACCGCATAGCAGGCTTTGAGCAGGAGAGCTGCGCACGAGTGCGGCGAAAAAACTCGCAGTGGGACTTGGAAGTCCTGATAGGTGGTATATAATGGTTTTTGTCAGACGGGCTTTTTGACAAAAAAAAATTGGGTACGTTGTGCAGAACATGTAATTATGCATTCATGCTGAAAACCATTCAAGATTTATTGTGCAGATTCTATCGCTGAAATGGAGGGTCCCTGGTTGATTCTGAGCACGTTTGGGTTTGACTTTGACTTGTTGACTCTAGGACATTGCGTCAATCATCGAAGAGGAAAAGGTGGACAAGGACTGAAGTGACGTCAAGTGGAATGAAATTCATTAATGTTGCTGGAAAGTGACTCGTGAGTCGCCATTGCAGGAATTGGAACTTGCTGATCTACTAACGCAGAAGTCGTGGACCTCAGATTCAGAAAAGATCAATTCGATCCAGAGCCCTTTTTGTTTGACTTGCGACTTTGTACTGTCGAACTTAGAATCGCATTTTCCACACTGCATCCTGAAAGCAACACTTTCACGTATTCTACAGTTTGAGGGTGGCATTGAATGATCTTGATTGTTATTTTTTGTAAGGTCGGAGAATATGCAAAAATACAAGAAGGAAATTGAGTCGAGGCCGGCCAAAGAATGGTGTGGAGCTGAGACCGGACACTTGAAGCTAAGCTGATAGACCATGGCCAGTTTCATCCGGTTTCGTGTGTTTCACCGAGGTTCATGAGCAACAGGGATAAGCAGAAGCTGCAGTGGGAGGAGAAGAAGAACTTTGAAATGAAAGAGGCTCGCACAAATTCGCCTTCAACTTTGCAATTCTTCCAGACATTGTGCCAGTACCGACAGAGCATTGTTCAAGTACCGACAGTTCTTCCAGAGCTGGAAAAATGGAAAATTCACAATCAAAACATATCAAAACATATCAAAAAATATCAAACATCTAACCAGCTTTTACCATCTTTTACCAGCATGTTAATTCCGAATCCTTCCGACTTGCCAGCTTTGTTCGAGGCCCCGGAGGTGGAGGAGGAAATGCAGGAAATGCCGAAGAAGAAGAGGAGAAATGCAGATAGACTGAGCAACTTCTCCAACAACACCACAACTATACAGCCATGATTCCATGATTCAAATGGAACGACATGGAAGGATTTCATTTTTACGCCAGAGTTTGCAATGTTGAAATCATTACAATTTTTCCACCTCTTTGTTGTCCGTGCTAGTGTGAAGTCTTGACACGAGCCAGAATGTTTGATGACAGATTTCACTGTTTGTGAAGGCGACGGCCTGTT
This sequence comes from Breviolum minutum Mf 1.05b.01, assembly GCA_000507305.1. Classification (NCBI taxonomy): domain Eukaryota; class Dinophyceae; order Suessiales; family Symbiodiniaceae; genus Breviolum; species Breviolum minutum. The sequence goes on from DF239864.1 coordinate 26,144, forward strand.
GCAGCCTAGCTTTTTTTGGCGCACATTTCGTTTTTACTAGTTACCAGTGCTTTCCTAGCTCATCCTTGAAATGCTCAGCCGCGCTACGTGGCTGCTGCCAATTTTCAGTGCCTCAGCGTTTCAAGACTCGGAGTTGTGGCAATGCTGTGATTCTGGTGGGAACGACTTGTACCAATAGTGCCTTCACCTTCATCTCGTTGAGTTGAATGGAATCCAATAGAATCCAGTGAGATGAACGCCTTGGAAAAGAATCACACAGAATCCATTTTGCTTCATGATATCTGAGTGATATCATGATATCCATTAAATATTTCTTGATATTATATTTCAAGGTCACTTCAAGATCCATCTTATGTTTGAGACAAAGTTGGCCAACCGAGGTCTAGCGTTCGCGGATGAGCTCTTGGCAGACGACACCTGCACCGGCTCCGAAGAGGGCTGCAGTTTGTCGTTGAGACAACTACGCTTGCACAAAGCTTCGTCGTCGTCTTCGTCAGAACCCGTGGAACCTGAACCGGTGTCTTTTGTGCTTCCATGCACCGAGCCAAGTGAATTTGAATCAGAATCGATTCGACTCACCGAACTAAAAGAAGAGGAACTTGTCAATGACACCAACGCAAATAGTGATTGTTTCCTGTCGGGTGTCTACTGGCGAGAAAAAAACCGTGCTATCACCATGCGCGGAACTCACCGTACTCGGCAGTCATCCCCAGAGGCCAGAGTTTTTTGACGTGTTTATTCTGCATTGTTATCCACTTGCATTTGCACTACTTTACCCTGCACTGCTTTGCACTATCATTCACTCGTGCTACAGTTGACACCACGCCCTCCAACTGTGTGCCCATTGCGCCCTGTCACTGCGATGTCAGGCTTGCCAAGCCCTTTGCGCCAAGACATCTGGTTGTGGACACTTCTCCTATTGGAGTGATGGAGGATGTCTCCTCACATCTGAAACAGCTTATGCCGTCAAACATGGCGGTGTCGTTTCAGGAGGTCCATCTTGTGGTGCCTCCGACACCTACCATGAACCTGCTTATAAGGGACCTAGCGTCATGAAAGTTAGTCCTCGAGGAGGAATGGATCCACCAACACATGTCCAGCAGTACAATGGTGTGGCATGGCCTACAATGAAGATTACAGACAATAAGGACGACTAAAACCATGCAACAAGTGCTTTTGCAGAGTCATTGGAATGCATTGGAATCATGAAGTCATTCAGAAGCTTTCCATTTGGGTTTCCTTGTCATGCTGCAGATGGAATGCTTTTTGCTGCACAGGAGCATCACATTTATGCTATCGGCGACTGGGGCGCTCTGATCGGCACAAACCCAGGAAGGATGATCCAGTCCCATGGCCCATTGTGTGGCGCTTGATAGTTGTTTTTTAGTTGTGTTTTTCTCTAAACCATATAAAACTATAGCTCAACAAAAAATAAAGAGCAGCAAACGGTTGAGCTTGACGGGTGTTGGGCAAGCGAGTAGTGAGATCAAGCAGAACTTTGCTTGGCTAAGTTCTCCCAAGTTGTCGTTCCGTGCATGAATCACTCTCAACATTCTAGGTATAAAGGCGGCCATTCCGGCGGCCCTCACACAATGGCACGCTGGCGGGGTGCTTGTGACACTGACACCATGATGGGCTGCTTTGGGGGTCAGGCGCAATGTTGGTTTAATGATGTATAACGTGGGTGGAGGTATTAGGCACTTGGCCACTGCAAAGAAGCGACAAGTAATGACAAGTAAGAAGTGAGAAGCTCTCAGCAAAGGAACAGGAAATGCAGGAAATGGCTAAGTCTTGGGAAATGTATGGAAATTTGAAATGTTGATGGCTGTCTCACTGTCTGTCAGTCCTGCCCAGAGAGCTGCCACTTTTCTCCCGAGATCGACTACCGAGCCCAGGTGGAGTTATAGACATCTTTCCAAGCAGTTTTGTCATATTTTTTTTCCACGAAGGGATGATTCTGCATGTTGCGATCCAACCAAAAGAATCCAAACATGCTCATTGGCTCGTACCTGTTTAGACAGCACACTGCCCAGCCGGTCTTGAGGTATTTTGAAATGAACATTTTTGGTAAGATCTGGCTACTAGAATTCGGAAAAAACTGAAGGCCATGCTTTGCTCAAAGGCTTTTCCAGAGGATTCCACTCGCCTATGTAATTCAGTCATGGCAGCTGTCACGCAGGTGAAGGTGGCTGATGCATTGAAAAAGAGAGCGCCAGAGACAAAGCCAGACCTGTTCATCAATGTGGGTGACAATTTCTATTGGGGTGGAGTCAACACAGCTCCTCGACATTGGAATTGATGCTCAATGCTCCATTTCCGAGTCAACAAACAGTCCAGTGAGTGGAGTCGAAGTCGAGTCGACGCGGCATGTGACAGTTGGATACAGTTGCCTTGTGAAAATCTCAGGACTGCGGCACACCAATGAACAAGATTCATCCTGTCACAGCGCACCAGTTCACTGAGATCTTCGAGCGTGTGTATTTTGGACCAGGTGCCACCATATGCCACCATAGCTATCCGTGGCTATGGCAGAGATTATAGTTCCATGTCGTTGCTATGCAGGTGTTGACAAGAAGCCTTGGCTCAGCGTCTTGGGCAATCACGACTACGGAGGAGTGCGTTGAAGGGAAATTGAAAAACTGCCGGAGACAACGGAAGTTTTGGAATGCATAATTCAGGGAAAAAGAAAGACAAACAACAAAACGATTACCGAAGGTGAAAATGTAGAGTGGTTCTCAGTCGATTGCCTGCAGTTTCTTCGATCGGTTCAGCATTACTGGGTCTGAGTCTACCTTTTCAGGATTCCAATTCAACAAGGGCAGGAGCCTCAGGGTCTAATCTCAATTTAAGAAGTTCAAAATACGAACGAAGCAATGCTGACGATGATAATTAACATGTGTACCTGTATATAATATATATATATATAATATAATATAATATAATATAATATAATATAATACAATATAATATAATATAATATAATGTAATATAATATAATATAATATAATGTAATATAATGTAATATAATGTATATAATATAATATAATATAATATAATATAATATAATATAATATAATATAATTATATATACACATGATTTGATGCATCCATAATTCACAAAACAACATAAACTGCATAAACTTACAACATTTGCAGAAGTTGCGCTTATGAATGATTCATTGCTTCATTAATCATTTTTCACGACATGCACACATCGTTGTTTTTGTTCTGCTCGTTAAGTACTTTGGTCCAACCACTTCCATTCGTGGCCATGCTTCCGTGGCCACAAAATGCCGCTCAGGCTGGGACCAACAGATTGCCTACACCTGGGCAAGCGACCGATGGATCATGCCAGGCACTTCACGCATCCTCCGATATCGTCCACATCTGCGCTGTCTGCGTTTGCATTTTGTGCAGAGAGTGCGGTGTGTTGGACTTGAATGGCACAAGCGCCACCAGTACTCAGTATTCATTGTATTCATGTCGTTTTGCTTGCTCCACCCTGCAGCTCTTTTCAGACTGTACGGAGGTCAGTACTTCATGCAGCGGGTGGAATACCCTGACTTTGCTGTGCCCTGCTTGAAGCAAATCCAAGCAAACAATAACAAGAGGGACTTTACGATGTGTTCAATTTTTGGCTTGAGTACTGACACGAGCATGATCCTGTAACTGCGGCAACTTGATTGCCTGGCCAATATTCACCTGGTTCATTAGCCTACATTTGCCTTTGATAAAGAAATATTCCTTCGCAAATCAGAAACGGATTTCTGCAGATGTTTCCTTTTTGAGGTGGAGATCTTCATGCTGGATACGAACATGATGGATTCTCATCCAAAGCATGCTGACCCACGACACAACATTTGCGGCCAGCAGAACAACCCTCCGGGTGCCAGCTGCTCAGCAACCGGTGGTCCAAAGGATTTGGATGACTGCTTCAAGTTCATGTGGGACACATGGCTGCACCAGAAGACGAGGCGTCGTAGAAGTCGTCAAAGGCACCCAACCTTGAAAACATACAAACACTCGGTGTTTGCCACAAGACTCTGGAAGATCAGGGTGGTCAAAGCAAAGCGATAGAAAACCTACTATGATGATTTATTGTACTGTATATTGTCAAATATGAAATGTTGAGTGTTGAGAGAGATGTGATATTGAAATAGTATGTGTTTGTATTTATAAGATATTATATATCGAATCATACCCTAAAACTGTATCTATCATGAATCAAGAATCGTCCTGAACTAAGGATGTTTGGAGAGCAGAGCAGAAGTGGCTTGAAAAGAAGCTCAAGAGCTCGACAGCAGATTGGCAGATTGCTCCTTTGCTTAAAACAGATATGCTGGATACAAATGGATACAAATGGATACAACAGATACGACTCCACGACGGAAGTCCTGTTTTTTGTCCTGATGCAAATTCGTCAAACTGATCCTAAATACAAGACTTTTATTTGAAATCGCTACAATTTAAAAGCAACGGCAAAAAGAACATTTGGCAAAACATAGCCGTGGATCGATGTGACTTTGCCCGTATATGCTTCTTTCATTCTCGGAGGTTGCCACCCATTTCCAGTGTGGGCATCAGGCGGTGGGTTTTCGAGCCTGTCGACGGACATCCTTGAGCCAGTTCTGGCTGGTAAATGTTGGTAAGACCATGGTAAGACGTTCCTAAACCTAAAACTAGAATAACTTTAACTATCTTGAACTGCTTTTGACACTGACTCGATCATGTGCCGACCTAGAGGCCCAGTGGTACAAGAAGTTGCATCAGGAGCTTGGACTCGACTTGCTCGTGGCTTGAAGCACCATTTTTTTTTGTCGAACATGCACTGGGAAGGACAATGAGGCGTTTCCTCAACTTTATTTGAAGAACTTTTTAAGCGCCGTTTGGCCACCATGAACATCCGAAAACAGAACACCCAATCTTCACCACTTTTGGGCTGCTATGATCAACACGTCATTTCAAGATACTGTACAAGAAATGACTGACACACATCAAAATCTTTGAACAAAAACAAGGTGAGATTGACGTGTCACCTGTTTACTCGTCAGGTCACTGGCCACACCCACACCCAGTCGATCTTCAACAAGTGGAAGGCACGACATCCCGCTTCAAGTCCTTAGAGTGCCCGTTGATCCCTTCTTTCCCTCAAGGTGCTGGGTGGTATGACCTGCTTCATCACCGGTGGTGGTGGTGGCATCACTTCAGAGAATCCTCCAGATGTTCCACACAGTACAGCCTATGGCTTCTTTGACATGACTGTCTCGAAGGCACCAGCAGCACTTGTAAATGCAGATTCATGTTTCATGTTTCATGTTATGTCAAAAAATCCTAGAAAACATCACCTTTTTAAAGGTTGCTGTTTACAGACAATTTGATCACGTTCAAAGGCAGTTCAAGACAGTTTTGCAATGAATCATTTGTGTCACCTGATCCTTTTGAAGGACAAGATCAAGTTGGAGTCTGTGAATTTCCGGGGGGATATCGTTGGCACCGCTACCGTCACACCCGTGTCTAGAGCGGGGGAAGGCGGGGAAGAATCCAATGCAACGGCAACGGAGAGTTAATTTGACGCATGCGCGGCTGATGTGACGACTAGTCCAACGGCGTGAACATTTCTCTGCACAAGGATGTAGAGAGACCGCCGTTAGAGTGCAATTTTGGACTTTTGAGGCCAAATGGCCCTAGATTGTCTGCATTCACAAAACAGCTTGCAATGCTTGGGAGCTGAGGTTGAAAGAATTCATACATAATGATAGAATGGATGCAAGATATTTTTTCAACAAACATCAATTGTTTATCGCCTCAGTGTTCTTTGCAGGAAGGGACCACTCACTGAGGAAGACCTAGAACAAAGAAGGAAAGAAAGGACCAGGACAGATTTCTGCTTAAGTAGAGCGTAAAGCAAGCATTGTCCTCAGGTCAGAGTATTGAGGGCATTTCTATTTGCACTGTGAGACATTATGCAAGGTAGTTGGGCGATTCTGATACTTACCACGTGAATGTGTATACATGTACATATCTGTACATATAATGTACGTATAATTCTTATATTATCTATTTATATATATATATATATTTATATATATATATACATAAACAATATATATACATATATAGTTTTTTTCCTCTAGGCATGCAGCGTCCATCGAGAGACTCAGCCTATTTTGGGTGCACCAAATTCATTTCTGTCCCCCGCATAATCTTCGCCGTCGTCCAAGGCGTCGTCTGAAGTCATGTAGATTCTTCGAAGAGACTGCGCAACCAGCAAAACCACGTCATTGTTGGAGTAGATGTAGGGCACGTGCATCGCAAACTTGCCCGCAATCTCCGCTATCCCCCGGCAAAAAGCACATGGATAACGTTTGAGAACTGCAGTATTGAAAGTCTTTCGTGAAGTACGGCCCATCTTCAGCGGTGGGGGGAGTGTTTCTCGAACCCGGAAGCCCCCCAGGCACTCCAAGATATTTGATCCACAAGTCGCCGGAATTGTCGTCAGCAACAATTTAGGTTTGGGTGAAATGGCGTTCCAGTATCCTTGCTTGATGTGTATCGGAAATACTGTACTTGCCGACTGTCTAATTGCAAAATAGGAAGGATCCAGATGGATGGTGGTACAAGCATTCCGCGTTGCCCTGGCTGATCTGGATGTTCAATGATTGCAATTCCGTGTGAAAAATCCTGTGCCAAAGACTAGAAGGATGCAAAAGTGGGGTAGTGAGTTCGCTACTCAGACTTGTCGCGCCTCCTGTATCCTCAATTGGGGGAGTCCAAATGTGATCCTCTGGGCGGCTTCCATTTCGTAAAGGACGTGGTCCTTCTGGTTCTTCATGCCAGCGTAGTCGAGACACTGACCGTGTCTCACATGGCGGTCCACCGATCGCCGTGTGGATGGCGCCTTGCCTTGCCCATGGCAACCATTGAGCCTGTTGTTTGGGATCCAACAAGTCGCAGTGTTGGTCGGACAGCACGATGTCAATGCTGATGGGGAGGTGCCGTGTAGCAAAGCACTGTGTAAATCTCCTTCTCGACGTACTCCTGAAAAAACATGAAGCACGTAGCGAAAAGCCGTTGGTGTACGGTGTACTCGTTGTGAGCCGAAGGGTATGTCACGGTATGTCTCATGAAGGTCATACCATCGATATCCAGCGGTACACTATGCCCCGTAGTGACTGGTACCTTTAGGCCATATTCCCGATGCTATGTAAGGCCTCCTGGACAATTTGACTGTTCTCCGTCTCCACCTCCTGTAATCTTTCTCGGGTGGTTCGTAGTTCGTCATGTGAGACCGGTTCGGTGTGTAGGAAAGCAAGGATCCCATCTCGAGCTTCCTCTTCGGTACTCCAGTCCTCTGTCTCACATAGTTGTAGAAGCGTCTTGGTATGCGGTGTAGTGGCCCACTCACCATTGCTATGCGTCCATATCTGCAGAGGTGTCCTCTCCTCCTCCTTGACTGTCTCCTGGCTGCCAAATCCGGGTTGTAGTGGCACATCCCATCCTTGGGATGCAACTGTTGTGCTCATTGTGGTTGTAGGTATAGCCGCGCTGTGTTTCCGTTTGCAGGATGGGGGCCACTCCCGCATCTTGTAGCATCTTGTATGCCTTTCTGCGTGCGGTATTGACATTTGCGTGCATTCTGAGTTGCAATGCCGCGTGCGTTGCAACTCGTTTCAGAATGCCCTTCCACCTTTCGTGCTGCTGATATATTATATATATACACACATGATATGCCTTGTTATGTCTCTCAGTTAGTAATGTTAGTAGATAGTTGCCTAGTGGTCTTTCTACTTACAATTAAATTCAATTAAACGCCTGTTCAGGCAGCGTGTCTTGGGAAAGAAGGCCGCAGAAAAGAAGAGACGAATGGAAGAGCAGGAGCTGATCGCGTGGGAAACGGTGGATGCATGTGGACCCGCCGTAGGCAAAAATAACTTTTCTCACAGCATCAAAAGGTCAGCTGCATTCGGCCATTGAATTGGGCCCGTATGCCTGTTTCCTGTACTTAATGGCAAGAAAGTGAATGGCTTTTTTGTATGACTCCAAAGTAAGCCACAGCAATCATGAAAATTGGTATTGAACTGTCAAAGACGGCATTCTTTTGTAAGGTCATTATCCAGTCAGTGGATGTTTGGCTTATTGCTGCTTGCTCTGGTGTTGGAGTGAGGTCACTTGGTTGTGGGTTTCCGAGTCATTTTCACTCGCAAAGGCAAAGGCACGTGCATCTGCCAGAAGAGGCCGCAAGGCAAGCCGCAACGAGGCGGAGTTTCATTGTTGCAGTGGAAGGAACGTCCTAAAACCCAATGTGAAGTTGTGACCTTAAAGCCCTACAGGTTCGCATCGAGAATATCGTGTGTTACATGTTGACCGATAGGATGAAAAGATAGGATGAAATAGGTGAAAAGAATTGACTCGAATCTTCAGGGGGGCGGAGCAGCAACCATCGGAGAGCAGAAGTTCAAAGAGAAAATGGAAAGGAGACATTGACGGACATGAGAGTCGCAAAGTTCTGAGTTCTTTTCGTTCCTGGACATTGTATGATACTGTATGATGTGTGTTTTCTCCCTTGGGATTCTGGAAGCTCCAGGAAGAAACAGAAAGGCAAAGGCAAAAGGAGAAAGTGATCGGCTCGACAAGATACAAATCGGCTTCCACAATCGTTGTGATTTTTACTTTATCTTGCTCCCTAAATGTTCGATTATTTCAGGCAGATTTGTACCTTCAAAACTCTCTGGACACCATCAGCCTGCATGTTAGATCCGGCAAATGTCGGACAGACTCGCAGCGACCAAAAGGTTCGACGGGGACCAGATGAATTTGGGAATCTTTCTGAATTGTCACCTTGGATTTGGACATGCATAGAGAATCATAGAGATAAATGAACAGGGATTGATTTTTTGTCGTCATCTGCGTGATGGTACGAACTGTGTACCGTTTTATATATAAGGGTTTTTCGTGGGTTTTGTACTGAGTCTCCCTTTCCAAGATGTGGACTCATATCGATTTAAAGATCAAAGGAAGTGTCAGACGAAGCTTGCTGATTGTCTGCTTCGTTTTGCTCTTTTTGGCTTCAGCTCTCAACCTACACGTGCTGAAAACCACGGTGCTTTTATAGATGCTTACTTCGGAGCGAGCCAAATATGTCATTCTTAATCCCCAACTTTCACACCAAGGTGTGGTGGTTTCATTTTCTTGAAATTGTTCCAGCTGATTAGATCTCATTTTGGTAGAGCTGATTAGATCCTTATGGGTTGTCTTCGGCACTCAAGCCACATAGCCGTATAGACTGCAAGAGCAATGCCACACCATCACACCATCACACCATCACACCATCACACCCACACACCAACACACACAGCAATGCCACATCAAACCAACAGGGCAGGACATCCGAACTGAGCTTTGTGAGCTGTGAAGTCGTCTTGAAACGGTGAGTCCGGAGACTTGGTCATGAAGGTCGTCGAGAAAAAACTATTCCTTTGCACAGAACTTGTAAGGACACACATGGATGATCCCAAGCGCAATACTCAGTCGTCCAAATTTCAAATTCTTGCCCGTTTTGAAGTTTTGTATGTTTTGTATGTTCTTTCGAAAAAAGGTAGAAGACTTTGGTTCAGACTGAGGTCACAACTAAGTCAACTTCTCCAGAAACAGTGCGGTAGAGCAGCATCGCTTTGGCATGTTAAAACGACTCCAAGATTTCGGAGATTTCGGCGAGAGTTGATTGAGTTGATTGCGAGCATTTTGAGCACCATGAACCCAAGGTTTGGACCTTCCTTCAAATCCTTTGAGTTTTTTTGATGTCACAAAGGACGTAAAAAAAACCTGGATGCTGACTTGAGAAGTTTGCGAAGCAATTGCTTTGATCTTTGGCAGCGCTCTGGGCCTTTTGTGTTCTTACATTATTTTTGCTGTGCAAAAAATCATCAATCGTGGCAGCTGAACAAAGATGACGTCGTCTACTTGGTCTCCAGATACAATCGCGGCTCTGGCTCTGAGTAGCTGGGTGGCAAAGTTTTCTTTGTGCTATGTTTCGTGGAAAATGTTCAAATACGGTCTTTGTGTGTTTAACAAAGCACTGTGGTCTCCAAGATCGGATGTTGAGACCACAATTTTCAAGGTATCAAGCGGTAGTAAGATTGGACTGCTTGGACAGCAGCTTGGCCACAAGGGTTTGAAGCTACAACGCAAGATTCGAGACTCCGAGACGGATGAAAAGAACGATTGAAAGTTGAATGCCATGTGTTTTGTGAGTGCCACGTTGAACACCGAGGCCGGGAGTATGCTGGCGAGGTCGTCACTGACCAGAAGGCACGCTATGGAGGGCAGCTATGGACAGTGGCCGCCAAGCGAAATGCAGATGTTGCAGGACATTGAAGACAACAAAACCATACAATACATCAACAGAAATCAACATCTTGTGCAGAATTATGGATGAAAAGAGATGAGATACCCGTCCTCATGCATTTGAGCATGGATGAGCCAATTAAAACAAATAAAGGCCAGGTTGAAAACTGACAGAACAAAATGATTTCAACTCCATGCGAACGCAGAGAGCAAGAAGAATCACTCGAGCTTTTGAAAGTTATGCTGTGTTACAAAAAAGATGTGAGAATGGGCCAAAAGTCTTGAAGAACAGAATGTACAACGAATGGACGCCAATTTCAAGGCCGCCGAGAGATCTGCGGCTCAGCAGGCACCAGACTTGTCCACTGCAGATTACCATCCAGTTCTGGTTATATGCCAATTCAATTGAGAGATATATGTATTTTTTAACAGCCTGTTCCGCAGGCGTGTAATTGGCCATTGGGAGTCATTGGACAGTTTGGGGATTTTGATTTTGCATGGCTTCACATTATGTTTTCAAACATAGTTTCATAGTTTCATTATGTTTCATTTTTCTTGCTCTCCTTCGGCTAGCCATATTTGGCCACAGGCCGTGAAGAGCTTGGAGGAAGCCCTCGAGGTGGAAAAGATTTTTGCAATGCAGTTACATGTAAATTACATCAGTTACGTTACGTTTTACATCGTTTGAATTTGTTTTTCACAAATTCTGACGAAGTGTAGATTTTAAAACAGGCCCTTCAGAAGCGAAAAGCCGGAAACTCGTTCAACGCAACGACTCAAACAAAGGTATGATTTCATTTTGCCAAGTTCAACGGTTCCCAAGGCGGTTTATGGCCCTGACGAGAGATCGGTCAAAAGACTCAAGGCAGGCACTTTGATTTAGGGGTTTCTCCAAAACCCTTTACCGGTCCTTTGTCTCTCCATTCAGAGTATTTGCTTCCCGGACATCAGTTGCTAGGTTGTACACTCAATTTGACCACACTTTTTCTCACTTCTTGCAGTTTGCTTTGCAGCGAAGCATGTCATAACTTGCTGCTGCTGGGTGGGAGCAAGCAGCGTCAGGATGACGATCCAGACAATCCGGTGCGCCTCCGATGCAGACAGACTTGGAAGTGATCGATGTGAAGAGTTGCACCTGTTTCTCCCCACAAGGCAGTGACGCCCAAGACTCAGCTGCTGGAACCTGAGCAAACTGACTTAGAACGTAGAAATAGAAGCTAGGACGGCTCGTCAGTCATGTAAGAGGAGGATCTCCAACCTGGCTTTTCGCGAGGAAACGAGCACATACATCTCCTCTCAGGAACAGCTTCGTGATGAGGATTGTGAAGCGTTACCTTCAGAAGGGCGAGACAGCTGATCTCTCAGAGGAATGCTCATCCAGATGGACTTGTGGCTCCTTTTCGAAGTGGCTTTGTTTCAATTTTAGAAGAGCTTTCTTCTGGACGCACAAATACCATGCAGCTAGCAAGAGTGTGTTCAACTCAGAATTCATTGTGATGTTTTGGGTTGTCAACAGAACGACTTTGGAGCTCAAACATGGGAAACATCTTGATCAACGTAGACAAGATTCCAAGCACCACTGAATTCACGATTCACGCCGTTGAGGTTTACGACTGCAACAAGGCTTCTGCCTTGTGGACTTTTTGGGACTGGGATGTTTGGGACGTTGTTCAAGGGATTGACTGAACTTCGCAATTCTATACAATTCTGGTGTTGCTTTCTGTAATATTTTCCCTGTTGAAAGCAGGTTGGACAGCAATATCAAGCATCAGTGAGGTCGGGGTCCTGGTCGCCTCAGTTGAAGCATTTAGATGTTTAGTGGTGATGGTGATGTTGATACATGTTGATGAAATTGATTGGGGAGGTTGTCGCGCTCAGCCATGGTAGCGATCAGTGATACATAGTGATACTGTTTCGGGCCACACCGAGACCTTGTTGACGTATGAAACTCGATTTTCAAGGCTCACCGCTCTGCCTGGAGATTGGGGAGAGCGAGCTTCAAACTCAGAGCATTCCGATGTATCAAATCTCAGTGTTTTCAGCACATTGTACATTGTCAGAAGCCATTTAATCTCATGTTTGCTAACACACTTGAACTCTGAAACTTCAGGAGTGGGCTGGACACCTTTGCTCGTTCGGGGCCCTAGGTGTAGATCTGTGACAAATCGCAACAGGCTGTGTTTGTGCAATATGCTTGTGATAAAGTGCACGTTTCATGCTTCCAGTGAAGGACTAAGCAGAAGGCTGAACAGTCAGCTGCAGAGGAGGCAACTCCAAGCAGAGAGTGTTTGGAGAGATCATTGAGCAGAGCCTAATGTAGATCCAAGCCTGAACGAAGACATGTTGTGACGTCATGTGAAAGCAATGTAGAGCTGTCACAAACACAGCTCCTACAGTAGATACGGTAACATTTTCTGATCTAGAAACAAGCACAAACATCAGCCGTTTGGACTCTTTAGCTTGAAGTCTGAAGTGATGTGCATTTTCTGCCGGATGTGCACCTCGAGTTTTTGAAGCGTGATTTGATCATTGATCCATCCAACATATCCAACATATCCAACATATCCAACATCCTCGCCAGGCTTACAAAGACATCCAGGAGGACCCAGAGCTTGCCGCCGAGGCGAGAAGAGAAGAGAAACTTGCGACAGTTTTGGACAGACCTAGATGGGTTTCCGATGGTTTCTTGTGGTGTCGTGGGGACTAGAAAATGATAAGAAATCCATATTCATATGAGTCAGTGGCGATCAGAATCTGAGTCTGTTTGGGTCAAGGCAGCCAAGCCCAAAGGTGGCGGGAAGTCCAAAGGGAAAGGACCGAGGGAGTCGAGGGAGTTAGGGAGTTGAGACGAGACATTCCTCAGCGATGTCGAGCGATTTTGACGCGTAGGAAAGCCTCCCAAAGGCGAAGCACTGAGTTGCAACAGCCTTTTGAACCTTTGAACCTTTTGTACAGCTCGTACATGCTCGTACCTGTCCAGGGCCTTCTTTTGAATTAGCAGTGCATTTCTAGCTGTGATAGTGTGGAGGCAGCAAGTCTTGCAACCCGCTTCTCAAAGGTTTTAAAGAACTCTTTGCAAAGATTTACCAGCTTGGACATTTTGGTTCTCATTCTGAAGATCCACTTATCCCTGAACCTGCTTTGGCTTTTTACGTTTGACATAAAGGCAGTGGCTATGGTGATTTCAGTGGCGGCTACGGTGACTTCGGCGGCTACGGTGACTATGGTGGCTACGGTGGCTATGGCGGCTATGGTGGCTACGGCATGGTGCGCTTCAGATTGTCGAAGCAAAAGGGTAGTAATAGTGTGTAAATAATACGTAAGAGTGGCAATACAACAAGACTTGCTGTTGCTTTGTGTGTGTGTCAGTCGGAAATCTGAATTGCTCGCTTACTGAGTATTTCTGAGTCTGAGACAGGGATTGGGAGGCCTCCTTATCAAGCATAGTATGTTTCGAGACTTGCCCCACTTGCAGGGTTGGGGCGGTGGCTGGGGCGGCTGGGGCAAAGGAAAAGGCGGGCAGCTGGCATTCATGTCGCGACGTTGTGCGTGATGTCAATTTCTGGGAAGGCTTGATGTTTTGATGTGTCTTGAGTCTTGAGTAATGGACTTGGAACTAGTATCGTAGATTACAGAAAGTAAACTTTGCAGGGTTTGATCTGGGCTTTGATTCTCTTTGATTCCTTTTCCCTATTCAGAATGGCAAGCTGCAGAGGCAAGAAAGGCGGATGCGATGGCGAGGGTCCGATCCTTTTTATCTGCCAAAGTCCCCGACAGTAGACCTGCTAGAGCTGCTAGAGCTGCTAGAGCTTAGACTCATCTAAATAAGTTCAACAAGAGAGTTTTAAGGTCAACTCGGTTCCGGGACATTTTTACCTGGCTCAAGCCTTGAACTCCCTTGAGCGAATGGCTTACTTTTTACGACGGGTCACACATTTACACACAAAGCCCAAGGCACAGAACTCACAAAACCTTTAAAGCGCGAATCTGCGAAGCAAAGCAAAAGCAAAATTCTAAAGCTTTGGTTTTCATTCTAAATACGAAGTCTTTTGCGAAAGTTGACGTCCCCCGGACTTGACGTCCCCCGGACTTTTCCTGTGTTTTGCATGCAGTATACAATGATTTGATTTCCACTCTTGCGCTTCGAAAGGCCTGAAAAGACAGTAAAATAGTGCAAAACTTACACATATGCAAACCTTGACTCGACAGCCCAGTATAGGCCACCTAATCCTGACAGCCATGGTCAAAGAATCCTGGGCAGACGAGATCAGGGGTGACGGTTTCTTGGACGTGCTTTGAACGTTTAAAGTTCATACCATTGTGTGAACAGCGATGGTTATGAGACGAATTTGGGTATCAAGTCGGTATCAAGGTCATTCGCCCAAGATCTTTGAGATTTCTGTGAGGTTTCGGTGAATCCAAATTCAAGATCTATGAGTTCGCTGAAGGCCTGGCAGGAGATGAGGCAAACGCCCCTCCGCAACTCGGTCTAGTCCCGTCATCTTTGATTGGACAAATTGACAAATTTATTACGAATCGAGTAGTTTCTATATATATATATATATATAGATTGTATGTATTGTATATACTAGTATGAATTACAATGAATTACATGTACCTTCTCCATCCTGACCCTTCAAGGTACTTTGTGGTGTGGCTGCACGGCATGCATCAGGGCATGATTGGACCCAAGGACTTGAAGACAATGCAGTGGAGGCGCAGATGCCATGCGATGCCCAAGTCTGACGTGCCCGGGCCGTTGTCAAAAACGTTCTGATACATGTAGGAAAACAGTTCTTGAAGCAAGCCAGTACCATGAAAGTCGCTAGATTTTAGGCAATAGGATTTCTTGGAAGGAGTATCCTGTTTCCACAACCCGTATTTTTTTTGCGAGTTTTGATTTGTCATCTGTCACTGGAGCGTATCTGTCACTGGAGTGTCATTGCCACTTTCGATCCTTCAGCACATTTGTGCAAGAAGATTTTGGCTGCTGGATGCACAGTTTTTGCTCTAGAATTTGGTAAAATGTGATATATGGAGTGCAGTTGGATTGAATGCACCTTATATAAGTCTATGTAGATTGGAATTGCACGAACTGACCTGCCTTCGCCACAGGCGAACACATTGATCCATAACAAAGCTCAGTAAATGTTAGAAAAACGGTAAGATTTGCGTTCGGTGACTTTTGCTTCGCGTTGGGTCTTGTGCCCGTGTCGGGCCACGCGTCAGGCTTCGGCGCAGGGTGGTGTTCATGGTGCCATTAAGCCCTCGGCCATGGGATGGGCTCCATTTCAACTGGGGCTGCGCGTTCACCAAGCAACAAAACAAGAAGGCACCAACCTGTCATGGAGAAATAATGAGACATCGGAATGAAGGGTTAGAAAAAATCGTGATATTAGAAAGTATTATATGTCACCAGGATATCCTTTTCAGTTTTTAATGCTCATCTTACTCCAAACTATTTTATGGAAGAGGAAAGGACTAAAGCGGACCGTCAAAGGGAACACAAACTTTATTGCTGAGTGCAGCTTGCATGGTGGTTCCGCACAAAATGTAGATGTGGTTGAGAAAGGCTAGGTCCTGCCTTGCGTAGCTTCAATCACATTGAATACTGATGATACATAGCAAAACGCCCAGAAACCGAGTCTTGGTTCATTCATTCTGCTTTGCTGAGCTCTTGCGCTTTGCTGCACACACACAGAGCAAATCTAGTTGATACAAGTTTGATCATTTACTCTCTAGATCCTCCGTGGTGGGGCTGCCATGAAGGAACTTGGCTTTGTTTTTGGACATCTTCACTACAACTTTCTGAGTGCTTTCACGACAAAGATTAGCGAGCTAGCATCGTGGTACAGCGCCAGCAGAGTCATAGCAATGGGGTACCCTGATAGCACCTGGAAACCTCCAGATTTTGAGAACATACATGCAGACCGGCACCGGGATTTCCATTTTGCTTGTGGAAACATTTTGTTCGTCATGTTTTCTTTTCAGAGAGATGAAAAAGGCCCTTAAAAAGGCTTTAGCATTTGCACATGTCTTGCCAACTTTAGGGAGAAGCCTGTTGCAGATGTGCTGATTGCATCTAAGTGTCTGAGGTACAGTATGGGTGGTTTTGGTGCATTTCAGCTTGGCTGTTTTGCACCTGAGAGTTTTGATGCCATTGTCTCAGTGGCCGGCTATGGTTTGGGCACTTCAGAGCAAGACAGTGGCTATGGGGCACCGCAGCCAGCGAGTAGTGCCTGGGAGATTTAAGGAAGCAACGAAGGCCAGAAAAGCAATGATTCTCATGTATACTGTATACACACATAAATCTACTGAGTTATTCTTGTATATTCCGACGTACCAGGTGAATAGAGGTGATGGAATTAGAGGTTGGATGAGATTGCTGAGCTTGGCATCAACCTTCTGTTGTTTGTGCTCTCAGTGGGCTCTTTGGATTCTTGTCGGATTTGGCTCAGGAACAATTTTTGAGGACTTCCTCGAGACTGAGGTTTCCAAATTGGCACAAGTGCCTATTGTACTAGCTGTGCATGCAGCTAGTGACCAGTGCTCCTCTTTCAGAGATGTTGCTGCCTTAGTGGGAGAGGTGGTTGACACTACGAATGTGACTTTTGTGAGTTGTGAGCCCTTACCTATTTGTTTCTTGTCTTGTTTTCGAATTAGATTGAAGAACCGAAAGACAAAACATAGCAAGATGTGAATAAGACACACTAAGACATTGCATTTTCTCGTTTTGTCGTTGCTTGGTTGGCTTTGAGATGCCAAGGTGAGTGCGATTATCCAAAAAACTCAAGATACAGCGTGGGACACGTGGAACAAGTGGTCAACAGCCAAGCTAGTCCAGGTTCCGGAAAACTTGGCCAACTCAGACCATCCTGGAAAAAAGAGGCCAGCTCAATGAGAAAATGTGTGAACATGGGCTGTCGAAGAGATAAACGAAGCAGCGAAGCATGTTCTTGCATGTTTGTTCTCGCATTCGAAGTGCATTTGCATATCATTTGCCCCACTGTAGATTGGAACACAGCCCGCGAGGAAAAGCAACCACAGTTACTTCAATTGCACTTTGCTGCACAATGCTAGCGAGCAGATGCTTTGGCGTGACCTTCGAAACCTCTTAAGTGAAGCGCCATTGCAAGGCCGGACAGAGGATTTTAATGGCCTTGCGCGGGTCGGAAGCTTTCGATGTACGTGATTTATCTTCAAATCCAAGTGGTTGCAGCACATGGTTAGTTCATTTTGAATTTATATGGATTTATAACATAGCACACACACACATATAAGTGATGACAATACTGAGACCCCCAAAAAGGCAAGGAGTTTCAGTCCGAATTCCATCAACTTCGAAAGGCCACAAGTTTCCAAATGACCACTCTGCAGTAAAGTTTCCAAGTTGCGACTGCAAAATTACAGATTGGTAACATGTAACATACATATTCGCGGTGCGCGGCGCTCGGTGGCTTCTGTTTTGTAGCTGACAAGCTCGGCCCGAGTTGTGATTTTATGTTTAATGTGAAGGCGTTGATTAAATGTGAAATCGAGAAGCCGAGAAGCCAAGAAGCTGAAAATAGTGTTTTGACGATTTTTTGTAAATTGATGCTGTGATGGAATCAATCTTTGAGCCCTGAGTCCAGTGCCACCCCAAAACACCACCATCACTGGGAAATCAAAGGGAAGGTCGCATGTTTGCAGGTTCACAAAAGACTGTCTACTGGAATCTACATCTTTAGCCCAAGATATTTCATGCTCCAAACTACCAATGTCAACCTCTGCCCTCAGCTTTTTCAAGTGTTGGGTAAGTCTCCAGGCAACGAGGGCAGTCATCGGGAAGATTATGGTGCATGGCGTGGATGGCGCTGGTGACGAGCGCAGAAAGCCTCCGACGGTTTCCGGGAACCGCTGTGACCCCCACAAGTGTGCCGAATCGGCCTTCTGGGTGAAAGCACCCGGCCCCTGTTAGCAATTTTCTAGAACTTGCAGTGTATTCATCGCAGCAAAAGCTGAGAAATTCTGCACTGAAGACCAAAAGATTGTTTTTGGCAAGACGAAGCTACAAGCTCCCTCGTACCGACGGATGTTCAAAAAGTCATGGTGCTGGAAAGGCAATGAAGCAATATGAAGTAGAACATTTTCAGGTAGAAGACTTTCAAATTCGGTTGTGATCAGCAAAGCAGAACTTATGTTGAACAACGACAAACATGTCTTTGCAGCCAGCTTAGGTGACAGTCAATCAGGTCCTAACCACAGCCTCTGAATCTGCAACCAGCGACGGACACCTTTGGTCAACTTTTGTGACTCTGAGGCGATAGATCTTTCCCCGGCGGGGGCCTCAATGCCAACTTTGCATCAGATCCTTTCGGATCATTTCGGCAAAAAAGTCTTCCTTTGCATTGGGCTTTTCAATGCTTTTTACGTATTTAAGCTGGGCACATCAGGAAGCTGTTGAGAAAACCCTCAAGATATGTCAAGTTAGGTGAGAATCAAAGTATTTATTGATATTTATTGCACCTGTCTGGTCTGCCCCTCTTTCTCAGACTCACAAGATGACCCTGAGATGTCCCCGATTTCCCCCGATTTGTACTGCTTCCTGAGGTGCCAATCCCATAAGCAGACGTCAAATTCTTATGTTTTGCTGTGGCCGTGCAAAGACAAATCTGATCCGCAGAGCATGGTACTCTCACATTCCATACTTCCCAACATAGGACATTCAGAACATTCACTTACCCTCTCTTGGGTCTGGATGGGTGACAGAACCAACAGCTTTGACTTTGTTGGAGGAGGGCTTCGGCTCTGTCCGTAGGCCCAAAAAACATGAAACATGGCAACAAGTTTGGTTGCAATCTCAACATGAGCAAGCAGAGTAGCAACAAGCTGTGAGCACATACTAAAACCAAAGTCAGTAAGATATCAGAGATGTTTCTTGTGACCTGAACCGCATCAAAACTTTCTCGTGCTCTTAGAAGCTAGACAAGAGGTCTTGTTAGGTTCAAGATCAAGACTTTTCGTTTTACACAAGTAGAATGCACAGCATTGCCACATCAGATGCTATGTTAATGTTGGAAGCATCATCTCAAAGAATCGCTTTGACGCAGTTTGGAAAGCTTAAGTTGTCTCTTTCAGTCAAAGCAAGCTAAACCAGGAACCAGAAGAGAGCTTTATGTACGATTTCATTTGTATTTGTTTTCTCGTGTTTCTGTTTTGTTTGTCTCGTTTGTTTTTCCGTAGACCCCATTCTCCTGCTGCACATCAAAGCTGTCTTTAATTTCCTGGTGTAGAAGAAGGCATAAAGAATCATAATGTAGATGTAAAGGCACGACACGATGAATTCTTGTTTCGGTCCTTGAAGCATACAAATACATTGTACCGTATATAGTATATAGATTAGCATCATATAGATTAGCATTTGTGTGTGTGTGTGTGTGCGAACCTACACATACGCTATAGGGATATCGCCAACACACATGAGATCATGGGATGGTACATGCAGTACATAGTTCTTAGGAACCTCGTTAACCTTCGATCCTCGATTCCATGTCCGCACTGCCGTGCTCAATTCCACTGAAGCAAGACTGACCAAAAGGAAACGTTGAATGTCGAGCGAGCTTCCCTACAAGAACAGATTAGATTGAATAGATCTCTAGACTTTTGCCGTCTCACGACCGAGGTGAACGTGTTACTGAAAGTCCGTGTGTTGGCACTGTGGTGGAGTGGAAGGGCACGTGCCCTTTGATCCTTTGAGCATTTTCCATTCTTTTCCAGGTCACGTCTCCAGTGCAACAATCATCAACAATCAGCAATGGTTCGATTGCGGTGGTTGCCCAGGTATGGTTGGCTGGAGTCAGCGTTGCCCATTGACCATCCATTGGCATCGGCGCGAGGCGGCAAGGCCAACCAGGGTAGACTCGTAGAGACTCGGGTCGACACGTGAGAAGTGACCCTAAAATCTGACGCTTGGAACATATTGAAAGCATTTCGAAGAGGTCGACGTGTTTCTCCTTTCCTGTTTGATTTGCTTCTGGTTTCTTCACTCCCTTTCTGTTGGACAGCGGAGTTTTTCCATGGGTTTCCCACGATTGACCATGTCAGATCTTCGTCCACCATGTTGATCTTCCTCGAGGTGACGGCATGGGGACTGAAGTTCAAGCGCTTGAAGCACGCATTTGTCACGGTGAAAGTATTTTGGCCTCCTGCACCACCCAACCCCTTAGTCCACTCAGCCCCTTGAATAGCACTGTGCCCGCCAAAGCTTTCCATCATCTTCTTGCTTTCCTTTCCTGGCTCGGACATCAGTGCCAAATTGGATGGTTGTGACTGGAATGTGGTGGATTCTGAACTTGGATTAATGTGGATTGTAAATCCAAGCCCTACTCGGGCCATGCGCCTTCATCCCCTGCTTCTCAAGCGTAGATTTTGAAGGACAGCGTGGTTGTGTATGATTGTGAATGAACTATAAGCAGATACAAGTGTATTTTGCAAGCTCTGCTATGGACAACCCCCAGACATGGTGGTAAGTGTAGGCACTGCTATTTGGGTCCATGAACATATGTATACACATGTGACATACTTCCGTGGCAGTCAGCGGTCTGAAAGACGTTCACAAGCGGACAAGTTCATGAATGACCACTGGTTTCAAGGTATTTCGGCATTTCAATCAATTTCAAAGTCGAAGCTGATGTCCGAGCTCCGAAAAGGTGTTGAGAGTTTGCTTGAAGGGCAGCCGCTGAGCCGCAGCCTTAAAAACACAGCAGAAAATCCAGGAGCAAAATCAACGAAGTGTCAACGAAGTGTCAACCAGTCTTGAATTCGTCTTTGTTCCCACAATGTCTGAATTCTCAACTGGTCGTCCTATGTCAGTCCTACTGTCAGTTTCTCCGTTCAAGCTCCTGAGGTTTCCATGTGTACAGTGATGCAACTGGACTGGGTGCTGAGGAGGCCCTCGGGGCAGCAATGTTTGAGTCCCACAGGTTTGAAGTCCACCATGTTGCGTGTCGGAAAACCAGGAACTTCTTTTCCATGCACATTCGCATAAAAATTTGAAGAACCATAATGCAAATGCCAATCCAAATACAGTAGTTTGGCGGAGCTGCAACACATACGCCCACATGTTACAAGTCAAGTCTTAGTCTGGGAATCACATTGTGAAAAATGCAAAGACAGGTGGTGATGGCCTGAAGGGGCTGGACTCTCAGGGTTCCAAGCGCATTCCACTTCATACATCTTCATACATCTTCATACATCTTCATACATCTTCATACCCCACTTCTCAACGGGTTCGTCACACTTGATTCACTTTTCCACCGAGGTACCGAGAGTTTGCAGCGAAGATGTGAACAAAAAATTGGTCCCTCCTTGCACTCAGCATTGGACAAAGAATGTATAAAACTCATGTGAAGGCCAAATGAAGTGTAAACTGTAAACCTTAGAGAATGACCACCTTTGACAAAGCAATTTTGTGTGTGGCCTCAGAATTAATTTGTAGCATATCCGTGGCCATTTTTTGATCAGAGCGTTTGACGGGGTGCAGCCGTTTAGCGATGTGCATAATTTTCGCCTTCGTGAAGTTTGTTGTTTCTGGCCTGGCTTTGTCTGCCGCAGCCACCCCCGGACTCAATGTGAACCGTACATGGTCCCATGGCCATCAGGGATGGTCTGCTGCTCCCCGTGCGCTGGCAAGTGGTAATGTGATTTTAGATACTTTGCATGCAGTGGAGGTCTTGCGGGCTGACTTTGCTTTTGTTACAAAGGAGTTTTTGTGCATCGCAATGGGTGGGCTTGATGCGAATATATTTGCAAGCTTAAAGGCAGATGTGAATGCCAAATTGCTGGCTTTACAACAGGGAGATGCAATCAAGAACATTATGGCACCACCAAGCCCAGACACATTGGCGGCTTTGACCCAGCTTGTGAACCTCACCAACACCTATCATAGCAAGCTCGCAAGCACTTTTGGCACATCCATTTCATCGACAGTTTGGCTTGAAATCGAAGCTCTTTACTTAGAATTAGCTGATCAGTATGAGATCACGCTTCAGCAGTACGAAGCTTATGGAAATATGAGAGGTGTGCAAGAGAAGATGGTGGAGAATTATGCGTACAAGCTCCAGTCCTACAGTGAACAAGTGGTCGTGAAAGCATTCTTTTACGTGCTAAATGTCAAAGCAACGTATTACTACAAGGAGATGCTGAGACACCAACAGCTCTTTGTAGCTTTGATGAAGAGTATCACATGGGGTGATATCGTTGCAGGCATCGATGACCTCACAAATGTGTGCCAATTGCAAGCAATGTCGAAGGTTTCAGAAAGTTGGTTTCACTTGGAAAGCGGATTAGAGCTAGTGCAATCCTCAGACACGGCAAGCAATGCGAAGGCTTTGGTCAAGCTTTCAGATGATCTCCGGACGAAGGTCAAACTATTGAATATACAACTCGAGCAGCCATCATGCCAACCCAGCCTTGACATGAATGAGTTGGCTTGGAAGAATGGCATTTATGAGTGCAACTACTTCAGGGAATTGGTCGCTAAAGCCTCGCGTGTTTACATTGAGGCCCGCGTTGATGCATCTTATCATAATTTTGAGTGACCTGGGTTGGGACATGGGAGGTTGGGGAGAGAGTTCACATGGTGCCAGTTGATTGATGTTGATTTGTTTGGCTTGGTTTGGGTTGGGTTGGTGCTGACTGTTTGTGTTTGTTTGTTTGCGTGCTTGTTTATCTGTTTGTTTGTTTGTTTGTTTGTTTGTTGGTTGGTTGGTTGGTTGGTTGGTTGGTTGGTTGGTTGGTTGGTTTGTCGTCTGGTTTGTTTTATTTTTTTCGTTTTGCCTTGCTTATTTGATTCTATATTGTTTTGGTTTGTTTTTTTTGTTGAAGTTTTGTTCGACCATGCTTGTTTTATGCTTTGCTTTGTTTCGTTCTGTTCTGGTTTGCTCTGTTTTGTTCTGTTCTGTTTTTTTTGGTCTTGTTCTGTTCGGTTTGTTTTGTTTTGTTTTGTTTCGTTCTGTTCTGGTTTGTTCTTTTTTTGTCTTGTTCTGTTCTGTTTTTGTTGTGTTCTATTCTGTTCTGTTCTGTTCTATGCTGTTCTGTTCCGTTTTGTTGTGTACTGTTCTGCTTTGTTTTGTTGTGTTGTGTTCAATTTACATGGAGCATTCGGGCAAGCAGTTTGCATTGCTTTTTTGAAGGTCTTGTGGAATATGGCTGCAACCCACCTTTGCTCTTGTGCAAATCCGTAGAAATATCTGCATTGTTCTCCTGGATCCTTGCACTCGGTCAACTGTAGTGCTACCAGTGAGCAAGTGTTATGTTGTCATGCAGCCTTTATACATAAGAGATGCTACACTGGTATATACTTCTCAGAATTCTCCATCGCTCGCAGGTCTTGATGAATGAAGACAGCTCTCTGGAACAACTCGTGCTAACACAGGCCTTAAGTGATGCTTCCACTGCGATTGGCGCCGCCTACAAAGGCCGGGCGTCGCTTTTGACTTCATTCTAGATACATAGATGATCATGTCCCTCACTCCGTGGCGTTCAGACAAGTTTAGGTAGAGACTTCATAAGAGAGGTTATGGCAAGGTTTTGGCGGGGGTTCGATGCCTGATGAATATCAAAGACGAGCTAGCACCCACTAGACTGTTTGTGCGGCCTATATGGCAGGTTCACATCTGTTGAGAGTGCCAGTGGCACCTTCTCAAGAGTTCCTTGGTCATGCAATTTGACATCATTTTTTTGGTCCTTGTAAGGTGCGGAAGTGAGTGTGCTGCCCACACATTTTGAACATTTTTGAACTCTCACCCTCCTGCTCTAGCGACTGAGGCTGGTGGATGCTCTGAAGGAAGCGTATGACAGTTGGTTTGGATTCAAAGCTGACGTTGAACGGAGTGTGCTTAACGGGCCTTCCGATTTCTCTCCTTTGGGTAAAATTTCTGTCAAAAGCACAACCACAGACCAGCTCATGGCGCAGGCAGGGCAGAGGCTTTTTCCCAAATTCAATGAAGGAATTCCAGAGGAGTGAGCGACAACAATTTGCATGATTTTCTCTGGTTTTGTCTAAGTAACATCTCAGAGAACAGTTTATTGATGTTTCTTCCTGTTTGCAACAGCCTGCTGCCCCACTGTTGAGCTGTATCATGTTCTGAACTTCGCATCGGTTAGATGTGACAAGCGCAGAGTCCAGTGCAACCCACCCAGGGTACAGTGGCACAGCACGACAGGTGGGCCAAATGTATGTCCTGGCTGCTCGTGCTGCTGATTCTTCGTCGAGGTTTCGAGTCGCCTTGGGGAGGGTTTGAGTGATCTGAAAACAGAGTCACAAAGCTCACGGGCATCTTTAGGCTAAGAAAAGTGATCCTAGGCTTTTACCTGAGGTTCGTAAGGTCTCGGTAGGGTCTCAACAGGCCCATCGCTGTAAGGTTGTATGCGGACTTGGGGACAAAGTTCAAGTGCAAGCGCACATTCAAGATATTTTAGTCACGAAAGCTGAGACATCGGAGTTTACTCTGCTTTAGCAGTACGGGCCGAGATTGGGGACATAGATTTAATCACAGGAAGCGGGGGGAGGGTGTGCTAACGTGATGAAATCATTTATATTTTTGGGGGGTTTTAGGTGGCGTAAGGGTTCGATTGTCATCACGAGTAGGGGAAGCAATATTTGTCGCGAGTCGTAACACCCCCAAAATGGAAGCATTAACCCCCTACACTCTAGACACGCAACGCATATGGATGCTTTCAGCTGCATCCAAAACTGTTGACATGGTGTGTGTGTGTGTGTGGACCTTTTCAAAAGAAGTAAAACTTGTACCTCTTGCTTTGAACCTGCCGGAAGTCCGGAAGTCCATTCTTACTAAGATTTTTTTGCAGTGTCCTCAGCTTTTTCCGCAAAGATTTTTCAAAACAGGGGGACACAGCATAGCACTGGGACTGTGTCCAACGAAGCTACCAGTGATATGGGATACGGGATCTGATCAATCCAGCGTACCTGTTCGAGCCGAATTGTTGAAACTGTTGACCAAGCTGTTCGACTACGTTGTTCCTTGAACTCCGTTTTCAACATCCATTTGCACTAAGTTCTTTCCTGTCTTGTAGGAAAAAGCTGTTGATTTTACTCATGACAATCGGAATCATGCGATAAAAGGAAACAAGGCACTCAGTTATGCCTTCCATTGTTCTATCTAAGTGTGTGGACCTTCTCAAGAGATGTAAAACTTGTACCATGTCGTCATTGCTTTTTCAGGACATCAGTTTAGATGTCAAACCTATGCGTTCAAACTTGCTGTCACTCTTCGTTTTTCCACTGTTTTCAAGCAGGGGGCAATGGCCCATTCATGAGTCCATTGCCAAGGGAGCTACTCATGAATCAGGGAGGATATCACGACTGATCATCGTGACGTACCGGCTTTCCAGTATACTTGGTGATTCAACAATGTTTGGTTTCCTTTTGGTTTTCGTGTCCTCAAGCTGTTGCTTCCCACGAATGGAACCATGTCATGCATTGTGACACCTTGTGTGTCTTGTTCTATTCAAGTGTGTGTGTCATAAGCCTCCATAGACCACACACTCCAACCCACCTTGTGCTAGCCAGCTTCGTCCACCTTTGGGCGCAAGTTAGGTGAGATTTGCCTTGAGAATTTAATGTTTGCAAGGAAAGAAATGGGCCGCCCCAGCGAGAACATGGATAGACGACGCCACAAAAGGAACACAAAAAATTGTCATAAGAAGAGTATAAGAAGACGAGTGCGCACAAATATGATTTTGGAAACCACGTGACAAGATATGACAAGTTACAAGTTGGAAGACAAGGTGGACTTCAGCAACGGGAATGCTGAGACCGTAAAGTGACACATGCACAAAATGAATTGATGGATGTTTTGAGAGGCTGTTTGATGACAGTGGGGTCGTGGTTAGCCTGTTGCAGTTTGTGGTGTGTGCAACAGTTGAACACAGCTTCGTTGCTACGTGTTTGACAGGGCAGCTACATGGCAGTCTGTTCAGCAAAACTCGGGTTTGCTGCAGACATTGGCCAAAGAGGCGCTACTGATCAGCTCTGCAGACACTGCGCAGGGAGCTACAGGTCCGCGGAATCTGGGAAGTGAATGTGTTTCGTTGAATCGAAAAACTCATTTCACTAAGATTGAAAAACGCGAGTTCAGAATTTAAATAAAAACATGTCGCAATTAAACCGACCGAAACGTTACTCAAAAATTGAAAAATTTTTGGACCTGTGACGTAAGGTGTTGTAAATCCACCGTTGTACCAGATCTGGAACGAGCTCTGGCAGGAAAACAAATACTGTATAGTAAAACACTCGTTCTTGTCTTAAAATGTTTGAGAGTTTTCTTCCAAAGGACAACCTTGGGGTTTTCACAAGAATTCTGGGCTGTGAGGGCCAAAAAATATAGTTGATATGATGGTAGCAAAGTGCATCAAAGTTCTACTCCATATGCAGAGTGAACTCACTGCAAGCAGACATCAGTTGGATTTGTTGCAACAAACACTTGCAAGCAGCAAACAGTATTTCTTCCTTCCCTTGAGAGCAGACAGCAGATATCCAATGAGGATTTGACAAGGTCTGCTGGTGTATTGTACATCCGATTTGGAGGCCCTTTCATGGCGACTGCATTGCTATTTGAGACAACTCATTCTGAATTGCTTCATGGGACTTCTAGTTCTGCAGCAGTTCCCCAGGCGGGGGCCGAGACTGGACTTTTGACGTAGACTTTTTCGTGTCGAGACTCGAGCTATTCGACCTTCTGAAGGTGCCTTTGGAAAGAACAACCGATGCGTGTACGTTGACTATCATGAACCAATTGCTGATCGATTTCCAGGTGGGTTTTCATAAACTTTACAGATGTCGTCATTGCAAATACAAACTGACGCAAATATGACAACTTCAAAACCTTTCAAACTCGTCATATCTTGTTGTCGCCTGATGCATTTTTTTTTTCTGCAGGCCTTCAAGACTATACTCATCCAAATGTATGGCTCCAAGGCGAGCAAACCCAACAGATCCATAGATGTTTGTCAACAGCTTGCGTGTATGATCCAACATATCCATCCCTTCTTGCTGAAAAATGACCAGGGTTGTGAAGCAAAACTGGAGCGAAAGAGCAGTCTGTTTTGCCGATTCCCAAGGATTTTCTCACCAACCATAAGGGCTTCATTGAAGCAGAAGCTGCTAGCCCGGTACTGGTTGATGCTTTCCTGGCCTTCAAAAAGGGCTGGGATGAGTTCAGGCTCGGCAATCAGAAAATTCCTCAAACTTCTGACTGCTGATCATTTTCCAGCTTCCAGCGTTTTCCTCACATTCTAGGCCATCAGATGAGCTGCGACTACAGGATCTACAAATTGCCTACATTTACGCAAATCCAAATGCGCTTGGATCCAAGGACAACCTTTGGGGTTTGGAAAACTCAACACCGATTTCCGCGTCAGGCTAGGATCAAATGCTGAATACAGCTGAACATTGTCTTGGAATGCCATACACATCCTTTTGCTAAGAATCTTGTCATATCTTATCACGTCTTATCAGTATAGCCATCAGATATCATTGGAGGTTCTGTCTGCGGACTTGGTGAAGACCTGTTCGAATGGCCCCATCAGGTTTTTTTTTCAAGCAGGTCAAAGTAAAAGAAAGAAAAGTAAACATGGCAAACCAGCCAGTGCTGCAGCCACCGCTTTGCCTTTCAATGAGTACTGCAGCTGTACGCTTTTTGCCAAGCTTGCGGGGACGCAACTTGCATTTCCCTAACGGTGCTTCCTTGTGTAGGACAACCTGGACTTCGCACAAGGACAGAGGGATGCATTTGAACATTGCATTTGGTGCCCGTTCACCTGTATGTTTTAGGAATTTTGATGTTTTTTGTGTGCGCAAAGTCAGCGTCCAATGTTGCCGATGCTGCAGAACTTGGGAGGCCCGGAGTACTATCACCAGGCGCACAAGCAGTTTCATCCCACGTACCGTGCCATCCTCTATGAACGCAACTACTACGACATCTTTATTTTCGATTTAGGAGGCGGGAGGCATTTGCATGTTGAAGACTTAATTCTGTCTTTTGACTCAGTCTTGACGAATATTTGCTGACTGATCTCCTGTTGAAGGTAACCTGATCTACTCTGTCTATAAGGATTCGGGTCTAGGCAGCAGACATCTTTTGCATGCAGATGCTACACAAAGAACATGTTGCTCATTGTTGCTCTATATACAATGATAACAAGATCGTTTTGTCTTCAAACCTTAGTGCCATGGCGAAGCCATTTTTTTTAAAAAAAAATTAGCCAATTACCGAGCTGCGGGAGCTTTGGGTGTTTGGGACTTGCTCTCTAGTCACTAGCGAATATGATAAATGAAAAGCAGATGCAAAACTGGCAACATCCACAAGTCCAAAGGCACTTCTCAGGACAGTCTCTAGTTACTTGTACACCATAGACCATAGCATTTTCTCGCATGTTTGGCATGTTCTTGCTGTTTTGCCCCCATTCCACACATCATCCAAATTCACACGAACTTGCAGTGGATGTTAGTCTTAAGTGGACATTTGTCTGTTGTTGATTGTTATCTAGTGTGTTATTGTGTTATTGTCAAATTGTTATCTATTGCGATGCATGATGTTGTCACAGGAGCTGGACTATGCTACTAACTTTTTGGCGAATGGACCGGGTCAGTGGAAAGATTCGGGCCTCGGTGAAGCTTTCCGTGCTGCTGTGGCGAATCCAGACATCATCAACATCATCGATTGGAAGCCGTATGGGTGTCTTGAATCGCCTTTGGACCTTTTGCACAATTTTTAAGTCAAGGCTCCAGGTGCCTTCCGACATTTTCCAACATCTTGTGATCATTTCGATATTTTGAACCCATCTTCGCACGGGGGAGTGCGATTTCTGGAGACTTAGCTGGGCTACAAGATGGTGTGAGCATCAGGAATGGCAAGATATTTCAGAAGACATGTGATGAAATTAGCACAAACGAATGCAAATGAATACAAATGATTCATCATCTTTCTGATGCAATGCCTGTCGAGTTTTTGGAAGGTGGTGGTTTCTTTGTTTCCTAGGGGTGCGGCAAGAAGGGTGCCGCAAGCTCTGAGGCCAAGCTATGGTGCTTTGGCCAGTTTCCTCTCCACTGGGATTAAGAAGGATGGGGAGCTTCTGGGAGTCTTCTGTACTCAGATGCCTCCAGAATCCAAGCCAGTGACACTCAGTGAAATGCAGCCCGTTTTGGACAAAGTCACAACAACCATGAGCACTGCAGAGTCTTTCTACATGGCAGGTGCAGCTGCTTCGCACCTTTTTTGCCGGATCATATCAAACACATTGGGTTCTGATTGAACACAGTAGTTAAAAAAGGGAACAGGCAGGATACGGTTGGATCGTGAAGTAATAGTAGTAGTAGTATTAGTAGTAGTAGTAGTAGTAGTAGTAGTAGTAGTAGTAGTAGCAGTAGCAGTAGTAGTAGCAGTAGCAGTAGCAGTAGCAGTAGCAGTAGCAGTAGCAGTAGCAGTAGCAGTAGCAGTAGCAGTAGCAGTAGCAGGAGCAGTAGCAGGAGCAGTAGCAGGAGCAGCAGGAGCAGCAGTAGCAGCAGTAGCAGCAGTAGCAGCAGCGGTAGTAGCAGTAGGAGCAGTAGTGACTAGTAGTAGTGACTAGTAGTAGTAGTGACTAGTAGTAGTAGTGACTAGTAGTAGTAGTGACTAGTAGTAGTAGTGACTAGTAGTAGTAGTGACTAGTAGTAGTAGTGACTAGTAGTAGTAGTGACTAGTAGTAGTAGTGACTAGTAGTAGTAGTAGTAGTAGTGACTAGTAGTAGTAGTAGTGACTAGTAGTAGTAGTAGTGACTAGTAGTAGTAGTAGTGACTAGTAGTAGTAGTAGTGACTAGTAGTAGTAGTAGTGACTAGTAGTAGTAGTAGTGACTAGTAGTAGTAGTGACTAGTAGTAGTAGTNACTAGTAGCAGTGACTAGTAGCAGTGACTAGTAGCAGTGACTAGTAGCAGTGACTAGTAGCAGTGACTAGTAGCAGTGACTAGTAGCAGTGACTAGTAGCAGTGACTAGTAGCAGTGACTAGTAGCAGTGACTAGTAGCAGTGACTAGTAGCAGTGACTAGTAGCAGTGACTAGTAGCAGTGACTAGTAGCAGTGACTAGTAGCAGTGACTAGTAGCAGTGACTAGTAGCAGTGACTAGTAGCAGTGACTAGTAGCAGTGAGTAGTAGCAGTGAGTAGTAGCAGTGAGTAGTAGCAGTGAGTAGTAGTAGTGACTAGTAGTAGTGACTAGTAGTAGTGACTAGTAGTAGTGACTAGTAGTAGTGACTAGTAGTAGTGACTAGTAGTAGTGACTAGTAGTAGTGACTAGTAGTAGTGACTAGTAGTAGTAACTAGTAGTAGTAGTAGTAGTAGTAGTAGTAGTAGTAGTAGTAGTAGTAGTAGTAGTAGTAGTAGTAGTAGTAGTAGTAGTAGTAGCAGTTACTAATGTCAGCCAGCCCTTTCGGGGCAGGGGTACCCTACGGGTGACCACGTGGCATATTCAAGTGCGTAAGAACCGCAGTTTTTTAAGCACATACGCAGAAGGACCACGAGTTTTGAAGGGAATTGTATTACCCCATAATACGCACATTCCTGGGTAGCAAAATGAGCTACATAAACCTCAAGCTGGGCCCTACTAAATCCACTGAGACCAAATGAGATTACGGGGGGTCAGTCGGATGCCTGCACGGCTTCAGTCAATTCAAAAAAATGATCCCTGGCGCTTGGGCAGCAAGAAAACAGATGGATTCACGTCGTTATGGGCAAATCTCTAAATTTGAGTGCAAAATTCCAAAAAAGGGTAACTGGGGGATGATTTTAGATAGAACCCCGGCAATCTGAAATGGTAACAATAGGCCCCTTCATAAACACCTATAGCCAAGCGAGCTGGGGCGTAACGCGCGCGCAAACGAGCTATTTCAGGCAAACGAACTTTGCCCTTGTTTGCAGGGAGCTTCAAAGTTTGCTGCAAAAAAACTGAGAGGGTTATATCAAACTTTCAACCATGATCGAAAGTTTGCTGAAGAACTTGCAACAAACTTTCAACCATGCCTACAAATTTGATGCAAACTTTCAAGCAAACCTTCAAGCAAAGTTTCAAACTTTCTTTATATAAATGCTGCTGCAAATTTTGAAGAAAACTTGCAGTCAACATTGAAACTCTGATGCTTGTCTAAAAAAGGCCAGTACACAAAGCTGATCTTTGATAGTTGTGTTTTTTCATCGCAACGTCTGGCAATATTTGCTGACAGGAAGTACTTTGACATAGTGACATGACAATACTTACATACATCATTGCAAAAGAACCTGCAAAAATTACAAATGCAAACAATCCCACATTGCATGCGGAGTTTACCCCTAGGTGTACCCACTGTAATTGACATTGGGAGGTTTACCCACTATAAATGGAAGGTTTACCGACCTGAAATGCGGTGTTTACCAACTATCAATGGATGGTTTGCTCACTTCAAAAAGGGGGGTTTACCCACTAGATAAGGGTGGTTACCCACTATATAAAAGGCTTTTACCTACTTGAAACACGGGGCTTTGCCAACTTTAAACACGGGGCTTTGCCAACTTTAAACAAAGAGTTTCACCCGCTATGAATAAGGTGCTTTGCCCACTCACTATACATGGGTCGTTTTACCCAATTTTAGTAGGAGGTCTGACCCACCATAAGTGGGTGGTTTACCCATTGCAACGTGATGTGTTTTCTCAGTACAAAGTGGTGGTTTTACCAGCTATAGAATGCAACTATAAATAGGGAATTTACCCACTATAAATAGCGGGTTTACCGACTATAAATTGGAAAATTTGCCAACTTTAAAGAAAGGGTTTTACCTACTATTAAATGGTGGCTTTACCTACTATAAATGGGAGGTTTACCCCCTTTAACCGTTTATACGCCTCTGAATACGGAGTTTTATCGACTACAAAATTGTGCCTTTTACCTACTATGAGAAGCCGGCGTTACTTACTATGGTGCTTCACCACTCCATTCAAAGTGGTTAACGCCTGTTTATGGTGGTTAAACTCTCCATTCAGAGTGGTTAACCTGGTTAACCACCCTTTATAGTGGTCAGCCCCTCCATGCTTTCTGGTTAACGCCCGGTTCATAGTCGTTTCATAGTGGTTAACCGTCCCATTTATCAAAGGTAAAGAAACACGAGCATGTGTCCACGCCTTTATCAACCCCAAGCGCAAGCAACAATGGCTTTCATTCACCTACCCTCTGGGCCTCAAGTATAACAATAGATCAAGTTTTTCGCTTGTTCGCTCAAATCTGCCTTCAGGCTCATTTCCATCTCAAAAATAAAAGGCAGACTTCTCAAATACACTGCTACTAAAAGGCCTGCATGGTTTCATAGTCATGGGCAAAGTCAATTCCCCCATGGGTTCGTCAAGTCGTCGAGGGGTGCGCCAATTCGTCAATGAGTTCAAAATGTTACTGACATGTTGTTACAGTACGCCACCGATGTTAACATGTCGTTGGCAAGTTTGTCATTTCGCCAAAAACGCCGTCAATTCGCCGATAAGTTGGTCAAGTCACTTTGCTTTGTGAAGTTAACAAAACCTTCGGTAATTCGTCAATAGTTCGTCAATTCGTCAATAGTTCGTCAATTCGTCCATGGTTCGTCAATGATTCGGCAATAGTTTTCGTCAAGTCGTCAATTGTTCATCAATGGTTCGTCAATTCGTCAATAGTTCGTCAATTCGTCAATACTGGTTCGTCAATAGTTCGTCAATACCTGATACCTGTTCGTCAATATTGACGAACCTAGCGCCCATTGACGAACCATTGACGAACCTAGCGCCCTATTGCCGAACAATTAACGAATTTACAAACTATTGACGAATACCTGATAGCTGTTCGTCAATATTGACGAACCTAGCGCCCATTGACGAACCATTGACGAACCTAGCGCCCATTGACGAAGGATTGACGAATTGACGAGGGTCCCTATAGTTTTCAGGCTTTTTAAATGAAGATGAATGCCAAACAGCAAAATGAGGAAGCTGCCAGAGTCAAAAGAGTGACGAGAGTTCTGCCTTTTTGCTTTGCATGATTGGTTTTAGGTGGCAGACTGCAAGAGCCATTTGAACCAACAAACGCTGTTCTACGGCAAGCGCGCTGAACATTGGCTTATTCATGCTTTTTCACGTTCCTGAACCCACATTGTCTAATGGTTTGCGGTGAAGCCTTTATATAAATAGCAAACTTGATGAACTGACCTTCTGACAGACAGGATTCTTGCAGGGGAGGGATGATGAGAATGGGGGGGGCGCATTTCGCATGTAGAGCTTGAAGCAATTTGGTGAGGTGAGGAGCTTCACGTTGCTAGTATTAGTAAGCTCCGCCTTCGAATCAGTAATGTATCACAGGTTTGTGAAGCTAATGGCCCCCGCTACAGTTGCTAAAGCAAACATAGTTTTCAGCTCCAATTCGCACCCACGATCCAAGTGACTGGAATAATAGTTGCCTTAATCCAGGTATTTCGCCCCAAGCCGTTTTTCTTGTCTGTGAAAAGGGTTGCTGTTTCCAAAGGATAGGTTCAACGGTTCAGTAACCTTTGGAGGAATTTGTGTTTCAATTGTTCGAGAACTGAATGAATTACGCTGTTCTCACGCAAAAGGGCCTAGCTGCGACAGAAGGAGAGAGAATGACAGCAAGAGGCTCACAGAGACAGAGACCATGACACATAGAAAAGGACAAAAAGACAGAAACACAGAAAGATAGAGCTACAGAGGGACAAAGCTGGAGACAGACGAAAACCAACACGGCGGCTCCTCCGCCCTTTAGGGCCGAGACGCGCTTCAGGTTATGTACACAACCTCGTATTTGCGTACCCTCTCCCCCTGCGTTGCAAAGGGCTGGCCTTTTCATATTGCTTATTGTTGTTTGTTTACTTCATTGTTTTTCCCAAAGTGCTACAATATATTTAGATTTAGATCCCAGCACCCTCGAAGGGGTGGTAAATAGGCATCCCTTACAAAGCATCCCTTGCAGCGTCTAGGGACATATACATATATATATATATACGTTATGTCCATGTTTCCAAAAAAAATATATACATATATTTTTCGTAATTGTTCATATATTTGTTGAATTTTCGTTTATTGGTTGAATTATATATTTATTTGTTCGTTCATAGGGGCTTAGCAAAAATTCGCAACAATGAGGGCTGAGAAATTTGAAAGATGCATTTTTGTCGCGCGCCTTGCTGTTCAACTAGCATGCAGAACTCAGCAGCCCCGTAGCGCAAAATCACAAAACCGCAACAACGATATACATAAAACAAAACCAAACTCTCGCAGGCTTGTTTGCTGCTTTAAGTGTTCATCTCAATAATGCATTTTTGAAAAAAAGTGTTTCATTTCATTTCACTTCCTGCTATTGCTGGAAAAGCTGCTGATCCCTGCTTCTTACTCCGATGTTTTCATTGTTTTGGTGATTCACTTAGTGGGCAGTTGCTCATAGTCATAGCCGAATCGTTCATGTAGGAAATATATACGATTTCTACTACTCAACGCTCAGCACCTGAACATGTGGGCACTTCCTGCGATCACAAGCCTAAAGCACAAAACAGAACTCTGGTGACTTGTTTAGTTTGCTGCTTGGTGTTTCATTTCATTCTATCAAACAGACAAGTTTTACCCTTTGCATTTCAGATATTCACTTTTGCTTTGTTCATGCACATCCGTTTTGTCATCTAGAGAACTTCAGCAAGCCAAAACCATATATACAATCAAATCTATGCGTTGCTTGCTTTGGTTGCTTCGCCCCATCGATACAAATATAAATAAATATATATACACACATATATGTTTTCTCCATGCTTTTCGTTTCCATTACTATGTCCAACCATAGCCTTTCCATAAGCCCGCCTAATCTCAACATGGTCTAGGCCCCGATGTACCTATGTCAACGAACCCCAATATCTAACCTTGCGGGTGCTCAGTGAGTTTTAGCAACAAGCACAGACCCCTTGACAAATCATGCCTAGAATCTGGTCCCCCGAAAGGGTTCGTTGACATTAGTAGTAGCAGTAGTAGAAGTAGAAGTAGAAGTAGAAGTAGAAGTAGAAGTAGAAGTAGAAGTAGAAGTAGAAGTAGAAGTAGAAGTAGAAGTAGAAGTAGAAGTAGAAGTAGAAGTAGAAGTAGAAGTAGAAGTAGAAGTAGAAGTAGTAGTAGTAGTAGTAGTAGTAGTAGTAGTAGTAGTAGTAGTAGTAGTAGTAGTAGTAGTAGTAGTAGTAGTAGTAGTAGTAGTAGTAGTAGTAGTAGTAGTAGTAGTAGGTAGTCAGTCAGTTAGGTTAACAGTAGAAATGTTTCAAAAAGTGCAATATTGAGTCAGTCAGCCAAGCAGGCAGGCAGTCAGAAGGTCAGTCAGTCAATCATTTAGCTATTGAGTTAGTTAGTTAGTTAGTTAGTTAGTTAGCTAGTTAGTTGATTAGTAAGTAAATAAGTAAGTAAGTTAGTTAGTTAGTTAGTTGGTTAGTTAGTTAGTTAGTTAGTTAGTTTGTTTGTTTGTTTGTTTGTTTGTTTGTTTGTTTGTTTGTTTGTTTGTTGTCGTTGTCGTTGTCGTTGTCCAGGTGTTGGAAGCTGCAATACGGTGCTTGATGCAAAGGTGTGGGAAATAATGATGGAGAATTACAACACCATGAACTACTTGCCCCTCGGACCCAGAACGTTTTTTTGTTCTTCTTTGGATTTGAATTTGTACTGTCATGTATAGATTCTCATGGTTGACCCAACCCCACCCAACTCTCACCCGCTAAGCCAACATTATCCTCATCCTTAAGATCGCCGCCCCTAGGATCATCATCACCATCATCATCATCATCGTCCTCCTCCTCATCATCATCATCGTCGTCATCATCATCATCATCATCATGGTCATCATGGTCGTCATCATCATTTTCACAATCGCCATCATTCCTTTTCGTTATTTTCATAACCGTCCTTCTGATGATCATCATTATCGGTCATGATAGTAGTCTTTTTTGTCATCATTATCATCATGGTCATCATCGCAATTATCATGGTCGTTGTCGTCATCATTATCATCATCATTATCATCATGATCATCATCACCATCGTCATCATCATCATCATCAACATCATTATCATCATCATTGTCATCGTCATCGTCATCATCATCGTCATCGTCATCCTCCTCCTCATTATTATCATTCTTGTCGTCGTCGTTTTTGCCCTTTTCTGGGACTAATTTTTGATTGAACAGGTGGTAGTCAAAATGGTTTGATTGCCCTTTTCGGTGGACACAAAGTGTTTTTTTTGGGAGTGTTGGGTGCAAGGGAGGGATTTAACATGATTTAACATCAAGGATCTCGAAAACCCGCAGGTTTTTCCAAGCCCAGACGGAGTTTGCACTTCTGACCTTTGGCTACTCCCAGACCTGGCTCAACAATTCAGCCATGGGCCTGGAGGAGCAGCTGATCTGAAGTCGAAATGAACCAGAAGAGTACCCATAATGAATCTAAATAGTATTTTGCGATATATTGAAACTATTTTGGACCTATCCTTACTAGAAACGGCCTTGGGAAAAGGTCTTTGGAAATGGTTGTCGGGGATGTGCGCACGATAAGCCTCTTGATTGCTAAGGCATAAAGGATTCCTGGTGATCGAGGCAGGAAAGCCTTCTCTGGCAGATGCATTATGGTCTTTCAAGCAAGCCTGGGATGTGGCTTGGCAAGGTTGAGGCAACTGAGTCTGATGAAGCGTGGAAGCGACGTGTTTCCTATCTTCTCACTATGATTTCGACAAAATGGGACAATTCTTCACAAATTTTTGACTATCAAATAAATTTTGAATCTTTGCGCATTCTTTGCAGTATGAAACTATCATGCTGTGTTTACTTAATCTTAGAGCTCTTTGTTGTTGTTGTTGTTGTTGTTGTTGTTGTTGTTGTTGTTGTTGTTGTTGTTGTTGTTGTTGTTGTTGTTGTTGTTGTTGTTGTTGTTCGTCATTGTCGTGGTCGTGTTCTTCCAATTTATGAGCAACATTCTCCGTTCCAACACAAGGATAGTTAAGTACTCTTCGAACAAAGATGTTCCAATGTATAGCAGCAGGGGCCAAAATAGGGTCACTCACTTTTGTTTTTTGCAGTATCCATTGTCCGTATTTTTTGGGCGCTGGGCGCGAAAGAATGTATCCCGTCAATATGACAATATGTCACATATATGTTACATTCAGGTAGCACACTGATTTTACCACAAGGATGTTCAGATTTTCAGATTGTTTTGGTGTGGATGCCGCCTGACTGAAGGCCTACAGGGAGACTGATGCCGAAAGGCTTCTCAGTCTGCAAATCGCGTATATCCTGCTTAACCCCCATCCAACAGGCTGGGCCTTGTCTTTTCAACAGGTTCAGTGTCGTTTTGACTCTGGACCCCTCTATGCAAAGATTTTGCAAGGAATGATGTAATCTTCTAATTGACCTTTTGAATCAAAATCGAATCTATTGATGATATGTACGGGATACTACGGATACTAGTACATAAATACATATATATATATATACATGTATATATATTTATATATATACATACAGATTGCATATATAAAAAGTGATAATATAGACATCATGCCGCATCGTCGCTATCAACACTCGACCTTCGATGTGATCGCGACTGGGACGACGTTAAGCATGCTGATCTTTCGGTCAATCCATGAACACCCCTCGCACAGAATGAATGCACGCATTTTCCACACGTATTGCCCTAATACTCTTGTAAGATATTGTGCGATTTCTTCCTTTATCAACTCAGCCGCACTGATCAAAATCAATTACTAGTAGCATCAAACAGTCACAAGATGTCACAAGTGAATTTAATCCTGAACAAATGTCTTGATGCAAGCATCTCACAGGTTTTGGATGGTAATAGAATCACAACTTGTTTAGCGTCAGCTCTCTCTGAGATCGAACAGGACTTTTCTCAGTTCTGCTTGATCAATCCTCCCAACCAAATTCTGACGGAAACTGTGAATGTGATTGCAGGGTCAAAAGACGTTCTCGATCGTGCAACTGGCCCTGAAGAATACCATGCAGTTCACGAGCAGTATCATCCTACGAAACTTGGCACTGATCGGCACTATCGCACAACTTTTCAACTGGAAATGCATGGGCTTTGACCCATTTGACCCACTCCAGGTATCGGGCCATTCTTTACGACCGAAACTATTATGACATTTTTTTCTTTGACCTTGACGGCAATCTCATCTATTCCGTCTACAAGGCACAGAGACAATGTGGGGGAATGACCATTCAAGAGTTCTATGGTCTATGATGCTTTCTGTTGCGTTCACTTGAAGAGGTCACTAGGCAACTTGAACAGAAGCACTTCAATCACCATGCAGGAGCTCGACTACGCCACGAACTTCCTTGCTGATGGACCTGGGGAATGGAAAGACAGCGGCCTGGGTGAAGCCTTCCGCGCAGCAGTGGCCAACCCAGACGGCATCAATATCATTGACTGGAAGCCTTATGGACCCAGCATCTTGCTTGGAAATATTCATGCACAATTTCAACTAAAAAAATCTAGATGTTTCTTTATTCAAAGTCATGAAATGGACAATGCTTGGAAGGTCTCTGTAACACTGTATAAAGTCATTAAGTTGCCCTGTTTGGATACATAATCGATGACTAAAGTGACTAAAGGACCTCTCCAAGGAGGAGATGAAGTGCAGAGTTCAAAAGACAGAACACGACTTCAACAAAGTTCAGACAAATGTGGCCTCTGTATGCCTCTGTTCGGTTCGGTTTCTGGGAGTTCAGAGATTTACATTGTTCCCGATTTCTGACAGGTTATGGCGCACTGGCGAGTTTTCTATCAACAGGTGTCCGACGGGCTGGAGAGCTGATTGGCGTATTTTGCACGCAGCTTCCGCCTGAGTTCACTCCGCGAAATTCCTCTGCTCGACTGGAGGAAGACATGCAGGCGAGTGTCAGCCAGCCGAGCCGGCAGTTTTTCTTTGCAGTGTTTTTTCCAGAACAGATGGCACCTTTGGGGAAACCGAAAGTCCAAACCTTTGGAAGTTCAAGCGGTAGCTGATGCAATTCCCGAAGTGGCCAAATTTTCTAGTCCCAAAGGAGTTTCTGTTGAACCGCGTCATGAGATGCCAGGAGCCTCAAAAGCTCCGCATTTTGTGATTCTTCTTTTTCAGAATAAAAAGCGCAGGCTATGACCCTGGGCTTTCAAGACTACAAGTTCGGAAGAGCACCGGCACGGCCACCACCCACGCAGTTTATCTCGTGGAAACTCTTCAATGCATCTGACCTTTGGCAAGAGCCAGGATCTCAGTCAAGGTGTGAGCTGCAAGGTGACAGAGCCATGGGCTGTGCAAACAGTTTTGATGAAGGGCCAAGCTGACATTTTCTGGACCTCTTGCTTTGAAATGAGTTTTTCTGAGGATGATTCCACAATTTGCTGGGGAAAAGACATCTCAGGCCTGATACCATCTTGAGTTTGAGAAAGAATGCGAATGTCAGTGTATGATGGTGCATGTCACTTTGCAGTCTAGGAATTCCAACTGCCATATCTGCCATTGCAGTGTTTCACTGCAGTCATTTGCAGTCTAGAAATGGTATGAAATCAAGTATCTTCCTAGGTCTTGGGCACACTCCTGGGCAAGTCGGACAGCTTCCAGAGCTATACGAAATTGCTCGCCAGTGCAGCAGAGGATCTAGCGTATCAGCAAGCACCATCTCTGCCTGGAAGCTCGGCATCAAATCAGCTGCCGAAACATTTCAGAAAACTCACCTTTTTCACCTGACATGCGAGCGTGGTGGCTGGGATGTTGGCGATGATAGACTGAGAAACAAAACGGTTGCGAGGCGTGCAGTGGATCTATAAGCATCAATTGCACAAATTGATCAGCATCCCTTTGTACAATTTCACTTAGAAATACAGACATGTATTTATTTATAGTGAAATGAAAATGTAGCTTGTGGAATTTTCATGCAGGACAATTTAAAGTGATTGGAGGGTGGGTGGGATGAGCTGTCACTCGGGTCATTTTGGCTCAAGAGTGACAGCTTGCAAATTTCCACCAACGTGGTTGCAGTTGCTCATGAAGCATGTGGCCCCTGCTCTCGGAATCCTCTATCTCTGGCTTGCTACGGCATTTTGGAGTGGGAGGCGAGATTTGGGCGGCCTTTGTGGTATCAGCTGGAGACCCTGGAGAAGATCTGAGGCCTTTAGCATCGCTGCCGAAGACTACGTTCACGGAGTGCGTGACTGCCACGGTCCTTACTTCAGGGCGGCGGCTGACCGTGATGGAGGCCAGCCAATTGGGGCTGGTATACAGAGCCGCAAAGAGGTGGGCCTTTGTGGAGAGTGGAGGTGTGGCACAGGACTGGAAAGATCAAAATCCATGGGAAGAGACTGCCGTAGAGGAGGTGACGAAGGTAAGCCCTGCAGTGACTTCAACGGAAAGGAAATTGAAGTATGGCCATTTCCTAGACCAACAAGACGAAGGGGAGTTCATTTGCTTTGAGGAGGATATGAGATCCCACTGGTACAATCGCTATGTGGAGAGAATGGGGGGCCTCCCCTCGGACCAGGAAAACCCCACGTTAGAACAGATGAGCGCGTTGTCGAGGCGGGTGAAGACACTCCAGTTGCCCCCCTACACAGACTTTGCCATATGGACCCCGTTTTCAAGAAGGGTATTGAAGGCTGCAAAGTATCAAACCTTTGTGATGCAAGAGGACGGATCATTTGTGGCGAAGATGGTGGCTGGACCAGCCAACTTCCAACATTGGTTGGCGTCGTTCAGGGTGATGAGAACAGCGTTCATCATGCTGGACCTCCTACCGTTGAATGCGCTGCTCCAATGGGAAAATCACATGGAACGCCTAGTCAGCAGCTACCCAAGCTGCTGGCATTTGCTGGTGGAGGCCGAGAACAAGGCGAGGGCCGAGCACCTAGGAAGAACACTGGCGTTGGTAAGGCTGGCTATAGACAGGGGAGAACCTGCACCTTTTGGTTGGAACCCTACAGAACCTTGGCCGATGGTTTGGAAGAAGGTGCTGGAGGACGCAGAGTTTTGGCAAGAACAAGTAAGGAGGATGCAGAGATCGAAATTAGAAGGTATGAAAAGGAAGGATATGTTCGAAGGATCAGCCTTCAAGAAGGGCGGCAGCAGTATAAGGACGGCACCATCTCACGTCTGGGCCTGGTGCTGAAAGTGAAAGAAAGTGGAGAAAAGAAGAGGCGGGTGGTGATCGATCTCCGCCGCTCGGGGGGGAACTCTAAGAGTTCCCTCCCGGAAAAGCTCGTCCTGCCAAGACCGGTTGATGTTATGCGGATGCTGAAGGAGATGAATTGAATGCAAGATGGCCTGCGAGAAAACCGGATGATGGCGTGGAGTTTGCAGTGGTGGACGTAATGGACGCGTTCACCACGCTTCCATTGCATCGGGAAGAACATCGTCACGCATTATCTCCATCAACCCAAGAGGGTCAGCTGCTGCTGTTTCAGGCCTTGTTATTCGGCTACCGCACCGCTCCCCTGTTATACTCAAGGTTTGCTTCAATGATCGCACGGCTCCTCCAGTCAGGCATGGACCCGAAGATGGCTTGTCATCAGGTGTATTTAGATGACAGTTTATGGGCCTTTATGGGTAGTTTGGAGGAACGCAGCAGCTCGTTGGCGATGGTCTTGTACACCATGATGGCGTTGAAGGTCAAGATCGCATTGCAAAAGGGGAGCGAGCTGCCCACGTGACGTGGGTTGGAGTGAGATTTTCACTGCCGGACAAGGACACGCTGGTGGTGGGACTCCCCATCAAGTTCTTGGAGGAGACGAAGGCTATCCTGGAAGGCTGGAATGGAAAAGGGATGTTTTTTTATTGAAGGAACTCAGATCCCTGGCAGGAAAGACGGCCTGGCTGTCAAACATCCTGCCAAGAGCGCGATGGGCGACGGCTGTGCTCTATGCGGTGATGAAATCGACAGAAGCAGAAGAGGACAAGGTCAAGAAGGATGGCAGAGTCAAGAAGGGCCTGTTTGCGGTGAACCGGCTAAGAGTCTGCTCGCAGGTGGTTGGTAGCTTTCGTGGAAGCAGCAATGGCACGGCCTATGAGAAAGATTTCCATCAGCACCAAGAATCAGATGGAGGTCAGGCTGTGCTGTGATGCTTCACCTGAAGGGGCGGTGCTGGTGATCAATGGGTCGCCCGTGTGTGCTTTGGCATCTCCGGTGGATGACTAAAGTGTGGAGCTGCTGGCAATCGAGAAAGGTGCTTCGTCGTCGCAGGGCGTATTGGAGGCACTTTGCTTGTTGGTGGCGTTGAAGCACTGGAGGAAGAGGTTCACCGGGCACACAGTCACGTTGGATGCCCAGTCAGACTCCATGGTGGCGTTAGCACTCAGTCAACGCCTCGCAGCTTCGACACCTACGTTGAACTGGCTGGGAGCAGAGATGTCCCTAGCCTTAGAGGAAGCCCGGATAGAAGTTTTCCGGTCAGTTCACATACCAGGAAAGGCGAATGTTTCTAGTGATGTTGTCTGAGTTTCGGTGTTAGGTTTTGAGTTTTTCCCCCCCTCTTTTCTTTCCTTTGAGTCGTGAGCCACAACTTTTGCATGCCACGTGTGAGCTTCAGACCTTTGAGCTCAATGGAACCTTCCACCGAAGTCACTGTGGAAACGCCATGGATGATGGCGCCTTGGATGCTGGTGGCGTGGTTGCTGGTGGCAGGCCTGGGATGTCATTGTTGGTGCCTTTGCAGCGGTTGTCGAGCTTGTCTTCGTTGGTGGTGGACCCCAACGGTGACCTTACAGATCCGAGACCGCAGACAAGAAGGGCAAGAGCTGGCACTGAACTGGCTGGATCACGGCTCTTGGGAGGACTGGTCCGGTCCGCGGCAAAACCAGAGAGCAGGGACTTTGCGGACTTTGGTAAGGCGGAGAAGATGAAGGGCACGAAGGCGAATAGCAGTCTGGGATTTGGAGCAGAGAAGGAAGTTGAAGACAAGAGGACATGGGAGCAGGGGCGGATGCAGAGGTGGTGAAAGTGCTAGATTCTCCCGAAGAAGAGAGTGAGGAAGAGAAGGGAGGATGGGATAGCGAGGTGGAGTCCCCAGCGAAGATAAGACCGCAGGAAGCTCCAATGTCCCCTTTGAGGAAGATGATGAGCGAGCAGTGGAATGTGCTTAGTCGAAATCTTCTTCCACTACCTGACCTCAAGGCTATGTCGCCTCTAGCCCTGCTGTTGAGGAGAGGAGGAGGCGTGGTCGGGGAGGAGAAGGCCAGGAAGAGCAGAATTCAACCTATGGCCTCCATCAAAGGAGGTAACAAGTCCAAGAAGTTGGTGAACAAGAAGTCTTTTCTGGCAAGCGTGAACCGCAGGAGGAACAAGCTGCTGAAAGGTATCGAGAAGGACTTTTACTCAGAGACATCCAGAGCCCCAAAAGATTCCAGGAGACTGACCATCAAGAAGCTGCTGAAATCCGAAGTGGTCAAGCTGGACGTGGTGAAGATCAAACTCATTGCCACAGCCTTCAAAGAAGCAGGCTACAAGTCGGGCTCATCATACTTGGCAGAAGCCAAGCTCATGCATGTGGAAGAAGGAGGAGATTGGACACCACAGTTGGACAGGGTGTTCAAGATGTCGAAGAGAGCTTTAGACCGAGGAAAAGGACCGCGTAAGAAAGCGCCTGAAGTTCCCGTACAAGTGCGTAGAGAGGCTTTGATTAGGAAGAAGAAGCTCAGCACGAAGGTCCTTTTCCCGAGGGAACTGTTCCAGTTCGGGATAGCGTGGATGCTGAGAGAAGTGGAGATCCGTTTCTTCGAGGTTCGGGACCTAGTGGTGGACTGGCAGAAGAAGAGAATCACTTTGTGCTGGCGGACCTCGAAGTGTGACCAATCAGGAGAGGAAGTGAGGCGCACTTTGCAGTGCCTCTGTGCTGGAGACATGTGTGCCTGGGAATGCCCATTCTTCTCCACAATCGATCTGCTGGACAAGGTCAAGAAAGCGAAGGGGCCACACTCCAAACTTGCACTGAACGGGGATGGCTCCCCCCTCTGGAAGCTTGGTGTGAGGTCTTCGAGATGAAAGCCACAGGGCATTCAGCTCGTAGATCAGGTGCCTTACACTACATCCGGGAGGGTTGGGACATCCCCCAGGTTGGCTACTTGGGGAGG
Organism: Breviolum minutum Mf 1.05b.01; assembly: GCA_000507305.1. NCBI lineage: Eukaryota > Dinophyceae > Suessiales > Symbiodiniaceae > Breviolum > Breviolum minutum. The sequence continues at coordinate 70,654 of DF239864.1, forward strand.
TGGAAGTCGGCCATGATCTTGGAGTACGCCAAGGAGGCTTTGGAATTGCGGCTAACAAAGCATCAGCCCCTTCGAGCTGGACCTCAGGACCCAGCCACATGGAAGTGGCAGACCTTGTCGCCAAGAACGAGTCGATGGTGAAGAAGCAAGTGGAGGGTCTCAAGAAGAATATGGAAACAGTGAAGATGGACATCGAGGCGAAGATGAAGGAGTTGGAAAAGGAATGTGGAACCGGAGGGGGGTGTTTGCCCCCTTTGGTGCAGAGCCTCGCAGGGAAGGTTGTGCACGTCAATGTTGCGCTCGTAGCTTCAGCACCGCCGGTCACCTGGAGAACTCGCTGTGGATGGTTCTTTGGCAAGTCCAACTTCTGCTTCATCCAAAGCTCGGCGGATGTGACCTGCTTGAAATGCAAAGCCGCGCAGAGCACAGAGGATGAATTTTAGCAGCATTGAGTTTGTCACCCAAGGGGGGTCAGACTTGTGATAGTTGGAACTGCCAACCATCACCCTGAGAAGCTTTGTGTATCTCACCACCCGCTACAAAAAAAAAAGATGTCTTGGAGGGTGGGTGGGATTTGTCACGATATGAAATTGTCGTGAAATGAAAATGTAGCTTGTGGAATTTTCATGCAGGACAATTTAAAGTGATTGGAGGGTGGGTGGGATGAGCTGTCACTCGGGTCATTTTGGCTCAAGAGTGACAGCTTGCAAATTTCCCCACCCACCCACAACCAAATGAGGATGAATTTTAGCAGCTTTGAGTTTGTCACCCAAGGGGGGTCAGACTTGTGATAGTTGGAACTGCCAACCATCACCCTGAGAAGCTTTGTGTATCTCACCACCCGCTACAAAAAAAAAGATGTCTTGGAGGGTGGGTGGGATTTGTCACGATATGAAATTGTCGATAAAAAAAAGAGATATATATATATATATACATAGATTATATAATGTACGCATATATTTCACGATTTGTATTTGAGTATTGTAGTGTGGTCCTCCTTCATGTTGCATGAAGTCCACTGCATCAGCTCGGATTTAGAGCATGCTGTCAATTGTTAAGCCGGTCGTTGGGCACCTGAAGGCATGGTGCTGCATTTCCTGTTGCTCTGGGGCAGAGAAGTACCCACCACACACACACACCAGGTTGATTCGGGACTAAATAGCTTGTTTTTTAAAGAAGCTTTTCATTGTTCATTCCAAGCCACTCACAAGGTGCCAAAATGGTCCTCGCGGCAGACAACTTGTGGCTTGGCTCTTAACGCCAAAAATTGACTTTGACTGTCGGAGCTCTGAAAGTGCCCACACCGATATATGCTGTAGTTGTGGGGCCATATGGGGAAAAGTAGGACATGGACAAAAAGTGACAATTTACCAGAGCGAAGAAACATCACATCATTTTCGTTCGAAATGCCTTGTTTGAAGAGAGAAATCGAGGGGGGGCCCTTCCGATAGCTTGCTAAAAGCTTGAAGATATATATATATATATATATACTGTATATATATATATATATTTGCCATGTCGTTGAATCAACGTTTGGGGATGGTTTCTTCCTTTCACCGTGACGAGCTTGACAAGGTCTCTAGTTATTGGTTTCGATCTCTGTTGATGCAGTATCAGATTCGACAAGCCTTCCGCTAGTGGATTAGAGGGTATACAAGCTTGGTTGAATCAAACACAAAACGCAGGATGCCGTGATCCTTCACGCTGAGCAAGCCACATCAATGTACTCATCACTGGGTCAGTTGATCATTCATGTTCAATTCAAGCTTGGTGAACATGACGCAGGGCGCTGCTGCAGAAGATGCAACGCAATCTAGTGCTTGTCTTTGTCGGAGGCTTCGATAGTTTCCGGAACAGCTTCTCGATTTGAATGGAACATTTGACACAAAGGAAAAGCCAGCCTAAGACTTCTACCTCTGAAAATTGAGAGATGCTGTTCTTTTTGCATGGTTCCTGAGTTGCTGATCTTTCATACCTTCCAAAAGTTTACTGGGACAATTTAGGACGGATTCTTTTTCTTGCGCTTCGGGATCAGAGCCACACACTTCTTTTTACGCGTGACTTAGGTCTGCTCAATGATATCACAACGTTCGAACAGGGCCAAGCAGCTCACTTCGCATCATTTCGCATTCTGAATCCTTTGAATAGATGACTTTTCTGCGATTGATGCTAGCCTCCCATGATCTTCTCACAATCAATGATCTCTTTTATCTCTTTTCTTTGCAATCACACCCAATCCCACCCAATTCTTTGCTAGGTGAGAGTTGGCCGTTGGATTTCTGTTTTATGTTTCGCCTTTTGAGTTCTAATCTAGTTGACTTTGATCAGAAATGCTTTGGCTGTCAAAAATCAGCCACAACTTCAACTGAAGGTAACTCTTCGGGATGGCAATGTCAATCGAAGACTTGAAGAAACCGACCTCACTCGAAGACTTTTTACAGGAACTGAGATTAACGCGAGATTTGGCTACAGTACTGGCTTAAAGTGGTGCTGGCTTGAAGTGTGTTTTTGTTTGTGCTTTACTGGGGTTTTCGTCTACTAGTCTACTTATTCTATCTTATTCTACTCAAGCCGCACGGTCGGAGTCGATGACTTTTGAAACGTGTGAAGCCTTAGTTCCATGCTTCCATAAGTAAGCAAACATGTATTGGCTTCTTGCCCTTCCTGGTCGCCTTGTCATACTCAGGCATTGTCTTTTCACAGCGTCGGCCTCTTTTGCCTGGTTTAGTTTTGATCTCTGAATGCTAAGGACGACTAGCTTTGAAGGTCTTCAGCTACTTGACAAAGCCGACTCTACTTGGGCAGCTTTGTACCTTGGCAACACGATATACAAAGCATTCCGAAAGTATTTGGGAGACGATGGATTTGATGGGATGGACAATACCTGTATCACCCGTATCTATATTCCTTCGGAATATGTCATCAAGAGACCTCGAAAAGATACTATAAGACATTTTAATTTCTTTTGTTCTGCTCAGAATCATTCCTCTGTCACATCATTGCAGAGGCTTTATCGTCTTTGTCGTTGTTGTCTTCATGGGCATCCTCCTGGTCCTCCAATTCACATCATAGTGCATTCATATGCATCCCAACATTTTCAAACCCGTTGCCTTCATCCTCGCTATTGTCATCCTTTTTCTTCATCGTAATGGCTGCTATGTCCCACGTGGCCGTCTTCACAGTCCTAGTGATGTAGTCGTCACAGCCATGACTGCGATAGCCGCAGCCATCGTTGCAGTAGTTGTAATTCATTGTGATTTTAGTTATCGCTTTCGTTTTCCAACCAATGCTATAGCATTGAATCACTAAAGTTTGTTTCCTTCGGTTGGCCTTTCACCCCCAACGTGTGTGGTTTCACTTGGATATTCATTAATTAAATATCAAATTTAGTAAGATTCCTGTGATTCTTCTGTTTTGCAGGGAGTTGGGTCCCGAGTCTACAGAATTCTCATACTCCTACCCGCTACTATGAATCTGCGCTTTTTTATGTTTTTCCCACGCTTGTTATCTTGTTACCCCCTGGTTCCGGAGCATTTCTGTCTTGAATTTGTTTTAAAGCCTTGTGCAGACCTGTGGGGTGGCATGGCGCGAATGTAAGAAACAGACATGTGACTTCACAGGTTGGTAGAGTCTAGAAGTATCTCATCCATTTTCTTCTCATTTTTGAAGTATATCGATAGAGATCTCCTTATGTAAGATATACTACTGCTAAAAACTACTACTACTACTACTACTACAACTACTACTACTACTACTACTACTACTACTACTACTGCTACTACTACTACTACTACTACTACTACTACTACTACTACTACTACGATCACTACGATCACTACGACGACTACGACGACGACGACGAGGAGGACGAGGACGAGGACGACGAGGACGACGAGGACGACGAGGACGACGAGGACGACGAGGACGACGAGGACGAGGAGGACGAGGACGAGGACGAGGAGGAGGACGACGACGACTTGTACTACTACGACTACGACTAGGGACTATATAGTGCTAGTAGTACTCTAGCACTAGTACTCGTGCTACTACGACTACGGCCACAACAATTTACCACTACCACTACCCACGACATGTTTGTACGTACTCACTGGAGGATATCTTGACATGCTGATCTAGACTGCAATTGAATGACATCGCCGGGTCATATCATATGAAAAGTAGTAATTTTATGCGATATGATGTATTGTGCTACAGCAAGTTTGGCAGGGCAGGCAATGGTACGCACTGGCTCATCATTAAATGATATTAAATGCAACAAAATCCAATAACATTTCATTGCGCGCAATGATACGCGTTCATATTTGCATATGATTGATGGCAATGAGATGGAAGAACAACTTCGGGTAATGTGAGGCAATATACTTAGGGCATCTTAGTGCGGCAATGATTTTGCTGTGCATCGCCGTGACATGATGCCAATTCCATTGTCTCGGAAGTTTGGGTGTTTTTCATTGCCTCGAGTGTTTTTTCATTGCCTCCAATTAAATACATTGCATCCTTGATTCTTTCATAGTTTCACACGTATATGGTGGCAGGCTCACGCATGTGACATAGCCCGCTTTGCGTGTTTCTCCTGTGCTTTCAGGAAACCTATCGTTCAAGACATGGCAGTGGGTGGCGAACCGACACAATCCTTAAAGAGCATAGTAGAGACTGCAGATACTGCTGTGGATGCTTGGCACTGTTGGCATGCCTGCTCCCAGAACACGGTTCCACATACGGAATCTGAACAATTGAGAACCATTCGGCCATCGTTTTTTTTGTCCTGTCAGGAAGCAGTGAAGGCTTTCGAGGTCTACGTCTCATCTACTACCCGGACAACGACAATGCTGGCGTTGGAACTGTTGGCCCCAATGCCACGAAGCAGAATTGAGGAAGGATGTGAGTGAGGTATGAATGTCATGATAAATGAATATACACGATGTAGAGGCCATGTAGATGCCATGCGCACAGGTTGAAGGGGATGTTTGGAAGAAATCATCTAGGTTCAGGCTCAGGCTTGAGCAAAACAGATGTGCAGATGCTTATGATGTGGGATGATACAAAAATACACCCTGAAAGTCAAAGCACGTCAAAGCAATGAATGAACCAAGATAGTGGTTTGCTGAGCAGAGGGTAAAAGAGGGTTTGCTTGTGACACGTTGGACGGCAATGTAGGGACTATGAAATTAGGATCTGATGCCACCTTGGCCACGGGTGCACGCTTTGCAGGGTTTTTAGATGTTTGTGCTTTGCATGGGAAATCACTTTGAGGCTGTAAGATGCTTTTCGGATCTTTGGGGGACAAAACCTGTGGAACCATGAAATATCATTCGTATGACTGGCAGACCTCAGGCCAATGACAGGAGGCTGGGCTGCTGGGACTACCTTCCGACTTGCATCGCGCCTTGCAGAGGGTATCATCAATCAGGCGCAGAACACGTGTCACCAGGCAGAGGTCACCAGAGAGATCACGTAGCCGCCATAATAAGCCGGACAAACCCCAGAGATATTCTGCCGGGCTGATTACCGCGCTAGAGGTTGTCATCGTTTTCGAAAATGGTACTGGATTTGTTTCAGAATCGTTTGTCAAAAAGCCCGGAAATTTCAAGGGTTGATTCATTGCGCGTCAAAGTAGGTTTTAAGGTAAAATACTGTTTTTCCCCTGATAGGGGTTCTTACTTCAAGTCTAGCGATGGGTGATCGCGATATTTTGTCGACGTGGGCGTTGCTGGTTCCCGAAAGAGCTTTAGCGGTAGTCTTACTTCAAGTATAGGGGTGAGGGTTCGCAGATTTTTTGGATTTGTTTTGGGAGGCTGTCGGGCAGGGTGCTGTTTGAGGTGTCGTCTGATGTTCAGTTCGTGGTGTGTATGGGCGAGTGTACGCAGATTTTTTGGATTCGTTTTGGGGGGCAACAGCTTTCTTCAATGTAATGAAGCACAGTTTTGTTCGGGTTTGCGGCTGCTTTGCTTCATAAAGTAGACCCTGTGATGTTATCGATGCAAAAAATCAAGTTCACGGCGTAATGAAAGATTCCCTATTCTATTTCCATCCAGCACCTGTAGATTCGTAAAGCAGTGTTAATTCAACATATTGGCATACAACCCACAGTGCATGTATCATCTATCCTGTCAAGTTAACGTTTAAGTTTAGTTTGTTTCTATATAGATTTTTTATTTCTGTGTAGTTATGTTATTTTATATTTCTTTATTGCCCATATACTGTATATATATATATACATACATACATAATATATCTATAACGGCAAAAGAGCCGCTCAAACAGGAGGAATAAAGACACTCAAGTGTTGACGCACATGCCGTAGCAATTAACGTGTGCAGTGCACGTTCAAGGAATTTGTCAACATCTCCCCGCCCACCCCGCACCACCCACACTTTCCATAGCACCATCCATGGCAGCATGTCAAATTGTGCACGACTACACGCGCACTTTTCACTCCGCTGGCATAAACATGCATAAACATCCCGCCGGTCCGGAAACCATCCTTGAGGATTTTTAGAGCTGACATCATGGATTTTCGACTTTTTTACACTGGTTTTTGGAGATGTATTGTTTCATCCCAATGAATCCAGCATTTTTGTGTTAAACACTTGTGTTTTTGAGGTCTTTTTTTTGCAAAATTTGTGTTTCGTTTGGGTCTGGAGCCAAAAAATCACCTTTTTGTGCTTCCCCTTTTAGTGTCTCACGTGCAGCGTTTCTTTGACAAAGTTTTGCCTGTCAAAGTTAGCAATGCGGCATGCTGCGATGTATGCCGTATGCCAGTGATAGCGTATGTCCTTGGACGCAATTCGGAAATTAGTGGGTATGCAATGTTTCATTTGCGGCCACACGCTGTCATTGGTACCTGTGTGCACTGACACTCGTTTAGGTAAGTACCATTCAGGATGTGCGAATCTCCAGCACTATGGCGCACAAATTGGCGCAATGCGCCGCATTCTTTTCAAGACAGGGATAGCAGGGAGGACCATCTGTACAAAACTTTTGTGACCACCAGGAAAATGAAAACCAGCAAATGTGCTACCGGCCACCGGAAAAATTACGCGAAAATTTGCAGCAAATGAAACACAGTCGCGTAGCATCGAGCATGTGTGGAACTGCAGCAACGCAGAACGCACTTGCGTACGATCGAAAATGTGGGCAAAGACAATGCAAGCTATTAGCCCCCCCCCCAACCCCCCAAACCCCCACACCCCAAACCAACTACTGTCTGGAAAAGTTGCACGACTACACTCTACACGGACGGTTTCCGTGTCGACAGCATAAACATGCATAAATTGTTTTTGTTGCTCTCTTTTGATAAGTAAAAAGTGTGGAAAGGAAAGAGGGTTTGGACGCATGCAAGCTGCTCAAGACCCACGTGAAGACAGGACCAAATCCTTCTTCCAGGATACCAACTTCAGCCGGGTGCTCAAATAGTTGTGATTCTGATTCTGAAAATCAAACATAAAATACATAAACAGTTTCGGACAACAAGTTCTGTTGCAATCAGTTTCGCCTGCTGAGGCATGTGATCTTTGATGACAAGTGCGACGCAAGTGTTGGTTCCGACATTGTTGTTTCAGCAATGGCAGAGAAAGACACTTATGTTGCTATTGGTGGAATGGGTGACTTTGGCTCAGAAGACGGACTCGCATGTGTCAGACACACAAGCCGCATTCAGAAGCATGGTGTATATATATTAGAAAATATTGCATTTATTTTAAATATACATAGTCAAATGTATATTATGATCTACATATACGTTGGTACAAACATGACCTGTTACCTTTGTTGCTTCTCCAAGGCTGCGATAGTGTTTGCCGTCCAATTTCCTCGTTGGCAACATCGTTGCGCTTACCCTTTTTGAGTTATGAGTGCTCATCGCCAGATTTCTCAGACACCTTGGGTTTTCCTGCGCTTTCCCGCATGGGCACTGTCACAAAGAGTGGACTCCTTGCGACGATACAATCCATGCAACTTGGAAAAGCTTTTGACAAAACTGCAGTTGAGTGTCAATATGCGAAGTTTTTTTTGCAAGTCATGTTTAATTTTCTTTTAATTTTCTACTTGGTTTTGATCACATCCTGAGGAAAGCGCTCTATGGCTGGGGCCGCATCTTCGTTGTGACTGGTGACCCGGCCGCTTACCAGGTGAAAGCCGATGCTCGACAGCACTCGTTTTTTACATCTTCACATCTCACTCACATCTTATCTTCTCACTTTTTGTCACATTTTGTCACGAACCTCCAAGCCGGAAATGTTCGCTTGTTGATCATGTTGCGTCAAAGCCAGTTTCAACACTTGAGAGAAGCACTTTGTATCTTGAACCAGAAAGACATGGGGAAACACAGCAGGTTTGTCAGCACCCACTCTTGCAATTGGAACCAGGCAACAGCAATGCTTCCCAAGTTTAGTCAGATGCATAGATTGCATAAATTCTACAAATTCCAAAGCGGCGCTTGTGATCGGTTTTGGAGGAAGAGTACCAGCGGGACTTTCAGAACCTCGGCTTTGCCGCAGAAACTCTTAGCGCCTATGAATCGCGTTGGACAGACATCGAGGGCATCATGGTCTCTTGGGCTGCAAAAGCTGATCATAGTCGATCATGGTCGACCAAATTCAGTTTCTCATACTTGCTCAGAGATGAATGCCCGCCGGATGTTTTTTATGTTTGGAATCTTCATCTGAACGGCTTGAGCGGAATTGTGCCAAACAGGGTTCTATTGGCCACGAGGAATCTGTCAAACTTGTGGACATGATACTGCAAATATATGCAAATATATCAAAACATGGGGTCTTATGATTTCTTACGTGTAGGGAAATTATCCTTGGTGTGGCTGAAGGCTTTGACGGCAAGTGTTCGACTTGTCAGCTAAATTGGTTGACTGAGGCTAGCATCAAAGGCAAAACAAAAGGCGTAGAGCGAGTCTTGTTCGTCATGGGCACCGAAACGTTTTATCGAAAGTTGGTTTGTGCCTCTCTCACGCAAGGCCCAGCAGCTTGTTTTGTTATTCTTTTGAGAGTCTCTTACTAGTTGTTTTCGCTGTTCTTTGATGCTTGCGATGCTGATGCTATTCGTATTGATGCACCAACTAGTACGTAATAAGAGGCACATGTATTTGTGAACACGGCACACCCATCCATGCTATACATTGAGGAGACCGTCACAATGCATTGACAGACATGGTGCTCCGTCTTGCAAAACTGTCTGGCTGAGGATCCTGAAGGAATCATGACACTTCACGAAACAGGTGCCTTTGTTTGAATCCATGACCTTGTGCCCTGGATCAGGCGTCACCAAGGGCATAGTGTGGATTTCGGAAGGAAATTGGAGAAGCCAATGGTGGCAAAAGACTGACCTGTTGACATCAGCTCACAGGCGGGTATGCAAAGATTGAGATCATGTCTGTGAGAAGATCAATTTGTGCGAAGTTTCTCATGGACCACTTGTCATTGCTGGCCCACTGGCCCATTTGCAGGCAGTGGCTCCGAGAGGATGTCGTGGGCCTTGAGTTGCGCCAGGCTTTTGCAGCATTCAAGGCGACCTGTTTGGGCTCCAGAGCTTGAAAGAACCGCAAGATGCAGATAGATGCAGCATGTAGCAATGTAACTCTCACGACTTTTCACATTTTTCACCGCTTTTTGCAAATTAGCTCACGTTTTTCTTCTGTTCTTCTCTTCTGCACCGGTCTTGTCCTTGCCAGGCTGCTTGGGACAGTTTCCGGCCAACCGTGGAGGCCACAAGAAAGGTGGGATTTGGCATGAGTGAGCGTGGAAAACAAAGCAGTCCTGTTGCATGTCCCTATCCGGTAGTCATTACAAAATATTGCAAGCTTTGTTTGGTGGAACAGTGGTCAAGAAACTTGCTTGACATGAACACTATTTCTCCGTTTGATAGGACCTCTTTGACCTCTATGTGACAGACCAGAAGGCTGCTGTGAATTTTGAGTCGCAACAAATGCCATTATAGTGTTCCAGTGTTGTGGAGTTGTGATTGGCCTTGCCGAATGTCCGTGTTTGAATTCCATGACAGGACTCTCCATGAACACGAGAAAATTATGTAGTACATTACATGAGTGGAGGCTGGTCGTTTTGAAACCTGTGGTTCACTGCAGGATGAGCTTGCTTATGCTGATGGTGAGGAAAGGTATCACGCAGCTCATGCAAAATACCATCCGATCTACAGACAGAAGCTCTATGACCGCTCATACTATGACATCTTCTTTTTTGACCTCAATGGGGACTTGATCTACTCAGTCTTCAAGGAGCCAGTGTATCTGCTCGAAAAGGGGGAAGAATGCAGCCCAAAGAAACGTGTTCAGCCTTGTTCGTCCATACTGAGACAAACTGAATCAGATGAATCAGATTGCATTCGCATGCGCACGATGCGAAGGGAGTAAGGCGCCGTCGGTTTGTTGTGTTCCCTTAAACGTGTCACGCAGCGCATCTCCGTGTCACTTCCCCAGGAGACAGACTACGCCACGAACTTTGCTGCCGGTGCAAGCGCTGAGGCTGGACCTTGGAGCGATTCAGGTTTGGGAGAAGCCTTCCGTGGAGCTTTGGCCAGTCCAGAGACCTGGCGGACAACGCATCGCAAGTACTTGGACATCTTGAGTCTGTGAAACTAACATGGATCGAAGAAACCCAAATTACAAAGGGGTTTCATTCAGAAAGGGAATGTTTTGACATTTCTTGCTGGTTTAGCCCAAAGTTGGGCGGGGTTTTTCCAGCAGCATTCGGACTGGGGCCAGGGGTTGTACATCATGAGCCATGACACAATGCAAACCACATCATGATATCATTTATAAACAATACTTTTTGATGTTGTGTCTATATAGTCTAGTACAATATACCTATATATATGACATTATTAACTATTTTTATTATATTTGCATTGTCATATCATAGACCCACATGTCTATAGGAAGGACATTTCTCTATTTGCCACCACCATTGTCACTATTACTTCTCCGAGGATAATCTCACCTATGTGGACTGGAAACCTTACGGACCCAGTGCGTATGCTGATGCCGCCTTTTTCTCAACTGGCCTACGGGATGAGGAGTATCAAACTGTGGGGAGATGGCACCGAGTTTGAAATCGGGAATGTCCTGGCCTTTTGAGTGCCACTTTTGTTTTGTCCAGAATCAAAGCTTAGCAGCTTTGAGTCTTCTGCAAGTAATCCGTTGACCACGTTTGTATTCTCATACGATGCCTGCCTCTTCATTTACATGAACAATTCGTCTAGGATGGAGTGCTGATCGGCATATACTCAATCCAACTGCCGCCAGAGTACGAGCGGTCCATCGAGGACTGGGTGGGATTGAGGAGACATGGCACCCAAGCACAAGAGCATGAAACTTGAAAAACCTCTTGAGCCTTCAAATCCTCAACTTCCAGAACCCAAGACCATGCAAAAGACATCTGCATACTCCAAAAACATCAGAACTTCTCCACATGGTATACCTTCTGCATCCTTGTGTACTTTGTTGAGCCAGGTGTTGATGCAAATGGCATCAAATGATGCAAGTTGTCGGGTCATTGGTATGGGATACGGATATGAAATACATTGAAACACAAAAAATAACATCCTCCAACTTCCAACGTCTTGACATTTCGCATACTGACATACTATAATCTGAAGGTTTTCAGTTGCCATGGAATGCGTTCTGCTGTTGTACCATTGACACCAACATATACCAACAATGCCACCCAAGTTTTTCAGTCACACTAAAAGTGCTGCAAGTGCAGGAAATTCAGCCAGAGTGCTCCTTTGAAACCATTACGGAAGCATTCGAAGGTGCAATCAATGTGGTTGGCCTGGGACGGCCAGTGGAGGAGCATTCTTTCGGGATGGAACGCGGACATTGCCCAGATTGGCCAAGCATGGTTCTTTAAGTTTGTGCAGAACTAGCTCCACGATCATTAACAAATACCGTTGCAAATTTCGTTTTCAAGGGATCGTGCCAGAAGCTAAAGAGCGGCAAAAAATCAATGTTCTGCAGTTTCATTCTTGTGGTCAGAAGGGGGACTGCCTACTTCTGGTCCAGTTCGACATCTTTTGCCTCTGCAGGAAAACATGGAAAAGCCGCTGCCGTGCTTCAAGGGTTACAGTCCTCGCCGCTCAGCTTGCAATTGAACAATCAACCTGTAGCAATTTGGGATGCACCTGAATGGATAGCATGGATAGACTTGTTTCGGTCGTTTCCCCATTTGCTTTCTCTACTTTGCAACTGTTGCCTCTTCTGCAGACCTGGCTCTAAGTTAACAGCACAGAAAGGAAGTAGCGACGGTCATAATATGATACACAAAATTTGTTTTGACTTACACTGCATGTCACTGCATGTCCTCTTTTGAGGTGATATGTCTCAGTTGTCCCTGTCGGGTCTTACATCGTAGGAGAACGCGCAACGTCCGGTTGAGGTGGAGGATGTCGGATCGGATAGCATTGACTGTATGCCATGATGTTCCATGATGTTCAATGACGGTTACGACGGTTGCGTGGCGTTATCACAAAGGTTCAACTCAACCACCAAGCAGGTCGTCAAGGAAAAGTTCTCACGGATAGCGTGGAGAAGCTGCGTGAAGTTTACGAGGCGAACCAGTTGAGAAGGTGTGAAGGGAAAATTTACCAGAAAAAAGAGGCTCCTACGGACTTCGGCTTGCCGAATCTTGCCGAGAGATTGCTGAGAGTCGGCTACAAATTGCACAAGTGCTGAGCTGCAGCTTCGGGATCTTCGGGCCTACAAATCCTTACCCATCAACCTTGCAAATCAGTTTCTGGAAGCTCTCATGTTTGGACCTGTGAAGCCATTGCAAAGTTTCGGTGGCTTCAACCAGTTGGTCTTTTAAACTTCTGCTCACACGCTGAAAGCGCTCGTGGCAGCCGCAAGTGTGCAGAGATGTTGCTGTGAGCATGGCAGAAGTGTGCGAACAAACAAATTCGCCCACTGCCGCGTGAAACTGAGTGCAACTAGCAGTCTTGGATCTTAGATAATATAGCTTTTGGAACTTAAATCCGGAGGTATATCTCCTCCAACTATATATTCATTCCTATACTATTTTAAACAAGTTAGTGTGGTTATAGTCATACCTCCAACTAAATCATCCAATTGATTATCCAAGGGCTTTCTTCCAACCATGACAGACTTGAAGTTGGCAGAAAAAGCTGGCCTGCAAACTTCCATCAAGGCAGCTTGCTCTCATTGTTGGACTTGCGGTTTGAGACGGGCTACCCAGTCGGAAATCCCACATTGCGAGTGGAGGACGGGGCGCACCTGATCGTAAGCCACACCATCTCACTTTGAATTCTTGAGCCATCCACCTTGGCTGGAATCTCACACATCTTACAAAGTGACATTCACGATATTTCACGAGCAAAGCGTCGTCGTCGCAGGACCCATATTTTGAGTTGAAAGCCAATGCGGTTGACGGAACTTGTGCTTTCGCGCGCCACGACTGACAATTTGAACCCAAATTACAGATGCAACAGATCCCTTTTGGATCCGTTTTGCCGCATTTTTTGCCACATTTTGAAGCTGCTTCAAACTTTGCCAAGGTTTGGGCTTCAATACTTGATGCGGCAAGGCCACACAGTGCAGCAAATCCAACGCAGAGATCCAGATGTCTACCAAAAATTTACAAATTTTTTGAAGACGGAGGTGGACTTCCAAGGTGTCGCTTGGACCTCACTATGTTCACTTTGCCCATGCGAGGATTTTCGTATTGAATGCATCACAAAAATACGGTATGTATTAATTGATCTGTAAATGCATGATATACATAATATTTCATCATATTTTGTATACCGGTACAAAGAGTATTTCTATTTCTGTTTATTCAACATCTTTCGATTTGTTTTGATTGGCCTTCTTGAGAGTTTTCAGCACTAGCACAGCAATTATGCACAAAGCTAGGCGCGCTGTGATCTCATTGTTTGCATCTGTTCAGATTTTTGTATTTGATTTGAGTAGTCGACTACTGTTGAGACAGCGACAAGGCATCTGGGCGAGTGAAATTTGATGGCAACGATAAAAAGAATCTCCTCGTTGTACAGCAACATAAGAATGGCCTGAATGAGGAGGCGCTGAACGGCCGAACGTGTGAGAAACTGCTGAAAGGGGAGCCAGGAAGCTTCGATGTGCCACACGGACATTCGCCGACAGGGCACTAAATGCTTAGAGTATACGTTGGAGTAAGTGTTGGAGTATTATAAAGTTTGTTTGCAGCTTTTCACATTTCATGATGCTTCCTGATGTTTCGTACCGACTTTTGAAATCTTGATCCGCATTCAAAGTTTTTGTCATTGCTCTCAATTTTACATTTCCATCTAACAGATCCAACAATGGCACGTGCAGGTGGGTTTGATATCCGAAAATGGCACGCTCGAATGGAGTGGCAACGGAACGACGGATAGCTTTTGGAGAGTCTCATGGTGCAATGAAGAAGAGTGTGAGGACATACAGTTTTTGTCCTTTTTTAAAGTCGAAGATGGGATCAGAGAGGACAAAGCAGAATACTCCACGAGATGAAGATGCAGTATACAAATGTAGATCATGTATTGACACAGGTAAAATATTATGTCTAGTTATGTCATGTATATGCCTACGGCTCTAAAACCGTACGAGTAAAATGCTGTTTTTCACTGTCATCTATGCTACACCACTGCTGGGGTGGGTGGGGTGGGGGTGGGATGTTAAAGTTCATTGCACACGTGCTCAATGCTACGCAACTGCTGCGCTTGGTGGTGGGATGTTGATGTTCATTGCACTTGCACACATGCTCGATGCATGTTAGATTCTATGCAAGTTCTCAGGTTGTTGATCCATAAGCAATATACAACATGCATTCAAATTTAGTATTTCGTGACTGTAGTATTTGCAGCATGTTTGACGAATTCTTCCAATTTTCAGTCCACTTTTATGGAGCCATTTCACACTTTTGGATGTAACTTGAAAGAATACACTCATGGAAATCACAATGAATTTGAAACGTTTTCAAGTGGAAGGTGTGAAAACGCACACGCGGTTTTCAACTTGCCAGGATGTATATGGTATAGGTATAGATGTACATATGCTACTTCTACACACCTGGAACTTGCAACAAACATTTGGGACGTAATCTGATATATGTGCATAACAAATGCAATATTGTGACGCAACCATTTCTTTTGGAAGCAGTTCCCAACAATACGTGCTTCTTTTTTTTTGTTTCGTAGGTAGGGTCCGGTTGTTTGTAAAGGTCAAGTAACAATAAGTAACAGTGTTGTGGGGCTCAGAAGCCTGGCAGCCAGCTCTCAAGCTTGCAGCCAGGTCGAGCCAGCCGAGACATTCGAGTTGATGTGGGTTCTCCACCCCATCGCATTGCTGCTTGTTTTGACAAAGGGAGAAAAAGGGAGAAAGAACGAGAAAAATAGAGAAGGATTCGAGAAGGATTCAGAAAGGCAGATCCAAAGGGGCTCACTTTGACACCTTCACTAGCGCCATGTTTCCTGGTACACGCATCATGATTCGCTTGAATTGGAATGTTTCCAAGAACAATGCCCTCCTGAGAAAGAAACGTCAGGAATTTGTTTTGAAGACCTGGGCTGCTAAGGTGATTGTGTCCAAGTTTTGCTTGTTGTGTTTTTTTGTTTTGCTCCTGACCTCGTTCGATTTGACTATCAAATCTTGACACTTCAAATCATGTTATATCTTGGCGCCCGTCGTGTGGCTCCATGACAAGCCAAGGACCCTTGCAATTTGCTGCCCTTGCGGGCTTGGATGCTACATTGGATATCGGCTTAGGAAAGCGTCATTGAATGCGCAGGCTCAGAATTCACAGTATAATTGAGTCCTGAGTGGCCAATAAAACGTTTCAAAAGAAACCCTTCGCAGTTCGCACATTTCCCAATTGCAATGTGGAAGTCTCACCTTTGAATCTGCACGTGCAGAGCATTGCAGAGCAATTGGGCGTTTTTTTTTCATTCCCAGTCTTTCTGGGCGCTCAAGGCGCACAGGACGCCATGGATGGAATTCGTGCAGATGTTCCATGGCAAATTTTGCAAGTTGTAAAGCACCTAAAACAATGGTGCGGCAGCTGCCTATCCCGTGAATACACTGCAGAAAAGGTTGAACGAAAACAAGCAATTCTGATCCCTTTGTCATTGATGCTGCTGATGTGGTTGGTTGTGGTTGTGGTTCTGGTTGTCGGTGCGGCCGTGGTTGTCGTCGTGGACGTGGTCGTGATCGTGGTTTCTTGTTGTGGTTGTTGTTTCCCTCTCTGATTTGATTTTGACACCATCTCTCAAGCTGTTTATCGCACTGCACAATACTGTAATGACGGACCGTTCTTTTGTTTCTTTCCCGAATGCGTAGCGAAGGGTTCTCGTTTAACTCTGGAGGTCTGGAGGTTGGAGTCGCATTGGCCCAGCGTTCCTCGAGCGACCGCAGCATGTTCGCAACCGTTCGCAGCGTGTTCGCAATGAGGTCGCTAAGCCTCACCATTGAATTGGGCGCTCACAAAGTGTGATCAGGATCACGTGAGCTCACGTGCTTGTGTTGGGTTTTGGGACATGCGTTGAGGTGGTGGAGGGCGCGGGGAGTTGTGAGTACCTTGATTGGCGGAAGCTTCGCAACAAGCATTTTTTTGAGCCGTGTAAAGATAGCTTTATAAGGCTCACATTAACTCGTCAATTTTCAGCTTCGAAGAGTAGAGTAACTAGAGTAGCTGAGAATAGAGTGGATGGGAGTAGAAGCCTAGAATAGCTAGGGTAGCCGAGGTACCGTAGTTGCGAGTAGAACAGCAAAGAGTAGCTAAGAGTAGCGTTGCTAGAATAGCTGAGAGTAGAGTGGCCGAGAGTAGCTGCGAGCAGAGTAGCTGAGAGTAGAGTAGCTAGAGTAGTTGAGGGTAGCTGAGTATTGCTGAGAGTAGAATAGATGTGTTGTACTTGGGTTCGTGGATTCTGCCTTGTTTTCTTAGGGGGTAGGCTTTAGTCCTTGCAGGAGCCGGATTGATGACCTCTGCAGGCAAATGAACTTCTGAAACTATGACGCTCGGAGCGTCATGGGTCTGCGCTCAATTGTGTGTGTGTTTCCCGCGCTGTCGGCAAGTCATATTTCCGCCTCTTTGCTTTTGGGCACAACCAGCGCCAAAGCGACCCACTGTCAAACATCTTCCCAGAATGCAAAGTCACTCTCAACTCCCTTTGCAGATTTTTCTCCTCGAAGAGGTCTAACGCAGATTGAAACAATTGGTTCCATTGATGCTTTGTTGATCATTGGAAACTCTTTGTCAGTGAGCAACATCACGAATTACGATTTATGAATACGGATGTTCTGCAACGGTGCCTCTACTGGTTTCACACATCTTCCTTAATTTTACTTGGACTCATGAGAGCCACATGTCATCCACAAAGCGGCAGAAGTTGGTGGAGGACTTGAAGACGTGGACCAAGTGTGGTGTTCCATAAAAAATATTGGGAAGCTGAATGCACATGCATATTTCATGGAGATGTTGCACACATGCGACAATCCAGGACGGCACAATCCCTGTTAAACACCCAGACATTGACAAGTATGTGGAGGCCGAGTCTGTACCGACCTTCGGAGTCCAGCCTTGAGCTTTCAATGCATGTCTCATCTCGACATTTTGGTCTATCAATTCTCTTCAATCCTGGTCTTTCACCTCACCTGTATGACAATATCTGGCAATGCTGTCTTGCAAGGCTATGTCAGCCACCAAAGCATACAGCAGGCGAAATTGCCGCGAAGAGTTTTGGGAGTGATTTGTTATCTGTCTCACAGATGAAATTTGTATTGCGTCTTTGCATGCTTTTGCTTTTGATCTGTAGGCTCCATACAAGTTTATACAATTTTGAAGCAGGTCAGCTGCTTGCAAAAAGCTTCGTGATATCGCAGACCTGGAAAACCAACCCACTTTTCTTGTGGAAGCTGGAGAGTCTTGCCACATATTCAGAGCATTTCAGAACCTGTGACATCCAATTGAGAGGAAAACTATGGAAAAGAATGGAAAAATGGGAACGCTTATTGAAAGAGCGAGAACGATAACGAAGCTCTTTCCCATTCACATCTTGATGTCTTGATGTTTATCCGAAAGTTCATGAAGGACATTCTCCTTCAGAGATATTTTCTCCGCGTTCGTTTGTTCACAAAGGCCCCAGCTGCAGCTCTGAAACTCCTGGGTGTGTCGAGGGTTGCCTCGGCTCACAGCTGCCAGTTGCTCGAAGTCCTGGCGAAGCTTCCGGAAGTTCGCTTCTAGGCAAAATTTCGGGGCTGTTTGTGTTGGCGACGTGATGCTATTAGATGCTCTTTGGGTTGAAAGCGTTGGTTTGATATTATTGTGTTTGATTATGTTTGGCTGGAGTTTAGATAAGTGCATCTTGTGGCCTTTTTCCGGTACACCAATGTATCCTGTAACTGTAAATTGTGCTTCTGCAATGTGAAACCATGTTCTATGATTGTGTCTCTCTTGTGGCCAACTCAAGGACAGACCTGTGCCGACCATCCTGGCATTACAAAGTTGCTGATGGAGGTGCCAGGCTTAAGATGTTCTGTCAAGTTTAATTCATTTCACTCCAACATAACTGTCAGTCTTGCGAAAGCAGGACCACTTGGACCACGTCGCATTTTTTCAACTTTTAAAATTGACCACCCTTTTTGAATACTTGCATTTTTGCGGCTTTGAAGTGCGTGAGGTTTGTATGGCTGTACTCTCCAAAAAGCAGATTCAAATGGATTCAAAACATCTTTACTAGATCAAGTGCGCAGGTTATGACTGACGCTTGGGTTGAGCAGTCTGCGCGCTCAAGTGCAGCTGGTTTGCTGGTGTCTTGGCGAGACCTTTCTGACATTTTCTGACAAAAGCCTGGCGAAGCTGTGAAACAAGGCCGAAGGGTTCGCAAGGAGCTGTGAGGGCAGATGGCAAGCTTTGTTTGCAAGCATGTACAGTGCACAGCGACAAGACAGAGTGAGAGACTGCGCTCCACTTTAAATTTGATTTACACGCCACTGGTTGCACTTCTCGAGAACCAATTCCAGCTGGAGCCAAGAGCAGGTAGCTTGAAGAGCTCAATAGGTCAGGCCACATCATTGCAAAATCACAAGGCACAATAGTTTGACCTCCAGAGGAACTTAGCGCTTAATCTCAGCTACAGCAACGGTACATGGAACATCTTCGAATTGGACTTGGCATCTATTCAACACAATGCACTTAAACGTCTTAACCAAATGATGACGATAAATGATGACATTCTGGATCTTTCTGGATACTTTGGGCAGCATGAACAGGTCCAAGTGAGACCAACAGCATCGTAAAACGAGAGCCAAAACACAACAGAAAAGCACATTGGTAAATGATTGAAACATGCAACTGGCAAGCAGGGCATGAGGACAGACCAAATTCGCGTCAAAGCACCCAAGGGACAATTGTAGCTGTCAGACGCAGAGACCTTGATAGGTTTGGGCAGCGACTTCATTACTTCTCTTAATTTGCTTGAGTTTATTGACCCCTTGTAGAAGCATGGCGCCAAGCTTTTCCCCTTCAAGACGTACAGCAAATTGCAAAGTTTTCCCTGCCAATTGAAGCAAAATAAGAAACCGAGAGAGCGGCTCTGGAGATGCAAGCCATAACGAAAGGGTAAACTTCAAGAGGCTTTGCTGATCGCGAACTCGAATCCGAACCGCGTTGGGGTGACAATCGTTGAGAATCTGACACCCAGACTTGATAAATCACTGCCCGTGTGAACGCACACGTGCGCCGACATATATACATTTTTACCTTTTTTGTTTCTTTTTATAACTATATTTCTTCTTTACTGTCCACGCTTTGGGCAACCTTGATTTGACAGCAATGTCTTCGCTTCTTTCTTCTGATGCTGCGTATTTGCACGCCTTTTCAGTCTAACATCCTCGCAATGTGAGGAGCACACTGAGAAAAATCATCAGTTGCTTTACCGTGCAAGGTCTGCACATGACCCCTGGAATGGGCTTGTAAAGAACCACCATACGGCATAAGGAGTCACACAAGAAGGGGGTGTCCCTTACCAGGTATCATGTCTCAGGTCTCATGTGCGTCTCTCGGTCTTGGTTCTTGAGATCTCGAAATAGAATGAAATAGATGCAGTCGCCGTTCTTTTTGCTGTAATAGATGCTGTTGTTGTTCTTTTTGCCGATCATCATCATCATCATCATCATCATCATCATCATCATCATCACCAGCATCAGCAAAGTCATCATCGTCATCATCGTCATCATCGTCGTCATCATCGTCATCATGGCTTGCGAGGGTCGAAAGTGAGAACTCGCGCTGCTGCAAAATTGCCCATATTGCCTCCACTGATCCATCCAAGCAGCTTTCCTTGACCCTCCCTTCCCCGAAGTATTGTATCATTATTATTTACAGTATTACGTATTTCATGCATATTCGTTAAACATTGCAGAGCTAGGACAGCTAGGAAAGTCAAAGTCACACTTCGCAAGAGTTTCTTGAGGCAATGCTGCTGTTTACCTTGCCGCGCTTAGCAGCATCATCGGCTTTTTTGATACACCCGGCGATTGCAACAATGAGGCCCAGACTCTAACTTTGACCAGAAATGCCCAAGTGTGACATGCCCCAAGTCCAGCCATGCTGACCAAATGCACGGACATGCATGACATGTACCAAACGATGGGATGAGCACCAGAGAAGCACACGTGAGCTTTTTAAGACAGGATATCACAATCGTCGATCATCGTCATAAAAGCATGAGCAATGAAAGCCTGTGAGTCATGACCGTTGTCATTCCTCTTCCTTTCTCTCCAAGCCTTGAAGCTGCATACTGGACTGAGACTCTGCCTAGGGCCGCAGCATTTCCTCAAAGCAGAGAGTATGATGCTTGACCTGCAATCAATTGCTGTCGCAAAGTTGTTGCACACTTTGACGAGAAATAAGTCTGCAACAAAAATAAAATTGGTGCACATCTTGACAGCTGAAGAGCATAAGAATCTTTTGGTGAGGCAACGAAGATGTTAGCCTCCTTGGCTGCAGTGCAGAGTCTCGCTGTGCCGATAATAGGCAGACCATTGAAGTCAGCCCAAACCATTCAGCAACTCAGAAACAATCAGAAACACATTAGAAATGCATATAGAAATACAATGAAATACATAGAATTCAAATGAATTCGATGGAGCTGCAATGATTGACTGATGTAGCAGATGGCTTCTTGTTGCAGATTCTGGTGTCGTCTCCGACCTTTCTGCTGGGTTGTCTGGCCCAGAGCAGCGCTGGGCAGCGCTTGCTCTCTACCAACTGGCCCGAGGACAGTGTCGGAGGAAAGTCAGGGTTTGAGAATGGATCTTTGAGGAAAGTTTATGCGATTTATGATGATTGAAGATAATTGATGTACTAAAAAAAACATACTATTTGGATATATCTGGTACTTGGTAGGCAGTTCCGTTTCTCGGATACAGTCATTTCGAGTGGTGTTGGGGATTCGAGTTGATTGTAGATGTTACCTGATGTCACCTGTGTGGCAGTCAACTGGAAGCCAGGCTTGTAAAGGGATCAGAAACATTCAGAAACACCGAAACCTTGGAAACCTTAAAGTTTAAAAAGAGGCTTTTGCCCATCGCTGGCAGAGCATTCCAAGGAGAGAAAAGCCGCCATGCTGCTGCCAAACTGCGATAAGATGCAGTTTTCATGAATTTGGTTGGAAGCCCGTATGATGAGTGCAGTAGCCCCCTGTCCCTTTGTTACTTCATGTCACTTCGAGCTGTGGAAACCACCCTGGAAGCATTTGGTGAAGGCTTCACAGGACACATAGCTGACATAGCGGCTGAGGATGTGAATTCACTTTTCCATACTTTTCCAAAAAAGCCCAGGTTTCTTCCGACGGAAAAGTCCTTTCGGGCCTTGTGCGACTCTTAAGGGAAAGCGCGGACACTGCAGCGCTGGCCTCTGCAGCTGAGACACTGTTTCTCCTGGCAGAAGATCCCGCGCAAAGGCCCCGAAGCCGAAGGAATCCACTCCATTCGTCGCTTCCATTCGATGCGATTTTTCAGTGCTTCATCACTCTTCATCTCACCATCTACCATCCCTGACTGATGTTGGAGCTGGTTTGACTAGTGACTAGTGGTTGTTGTCCCGGCCTAAAAAGTACACAATGTTAAATTTCATGAAGCAACTTGATACATGTCCGTCAATGACATCATAAGGTGCTTTACACGTAGTGTCAACTCATACAGTATCTCCAAAGTCACACGCCCTGCGAAGCCGAGTCAAGAACTTGCAGCGAGTCACATTACACGCATCGACTTTGCTGATGACTTTCCAGACTTTTTGTAATTTCTAATTTACCTTGATCAAGAACGGTGGGTACTACATAGCCATAGTCACCAGGGTACTGTCGTCAAGAGAGCATTTCAGAATGGTGTAGTTGCGGCCTGTTTCGTGGGTTTCAATTCATGGCTTTACTTTATTCTTGCTTCTCTATTCCTGATGCATCTGTTTTTGCAGGGAAATTCTTCATTGTTCCAGTTGTGCCATGTCGGCAGGCTTCAGCTTCGCAAGGAGGCAAAGGTCTTTTTGTCAGCCTTGACGGAGGCAACGAACCCGATGTATAGACATTTTCGACGATTTTTGAAGTGAGATGGATCTGCCAACCAATATCAACCACTTCCAACATGAGGCACCCAATCGGACGAATCTTTGCCTTATAGCAATTTCCATCCTGATGTGACATTCTGTCCTCACTTTGCTTAGGTTTATTTGGCAAAGGTTTTATATTATTTTATACCGTGTTTGCATGTGTTTGCCTTTATTTCTGAAGAGTCTTGTGATACGTCCATCACTGGTGGTGCAGGTTCTTATGGTCCTGGTTTGTAGAACAGCAGGGATGATTTCTTCATTTGATTTATCCGCAGTGACGAAAGTTAGAACAGCAGGGGTGATTATGGATACAGGATGTCTAAGTTCGTGTAAGTTTCTCTAACCAGAAACACTTGCTGCTTCAGCATGGTGCAGTCATGCAGCTGGGTTGTCTACAACCAAAAAGGCATCCAAAAGCACGATATGGCAGACCACAGCTGACTGACAACGATACGATTCCTACTTGTCAAGTCTTTTTCTTCCCTCTCTCATTGAGTGTTTGAAGTTTGGCGTTGCTGGAATGATTGTACTCTCACCAGTGACAGGACGCGGACCAGTCTGTCTTTCAAGAAGCTGCGGCGAAAACATTGCTGCAGCTGCTGAAGCAGAATCCAGGTTCAATGTTGGGAGCGCGCAAGAAACGAGACATGTCACCCATTAAAGCAAAAGACTGAAAACAGAGTGGAGTGGAAGAACATGGAAGAACTTTGAACATCATTGAACCATAGATGAGCTCAAAGGAAAAGCACTGAACTCGGAACCTTTTGATTTTGAAGAGAAGGAACAGTAGCAGCAGCGGGCTGTCGGAACATTTGCCAATCTCAAGTTCTAAAGACTCCGAAAACAGGTGACACGCCACAATCTGGCTACGACGAGGACCATAGGGAGAAAGAATTCAAAATGGTCCAGGCTTTGTTGAAGGATGTTGAACCTTGAATTTGCCAGGACTTTGCAGCAGTCCTTGCGCTGGAAGCGCAACATGCTAAAATGGCAGTATCATCTGGTGAAGCTCTATTGCAGCGTCTTCAAGATTTGGCAAAGACGGAATCAAAAAGTGCTCTTAGGGTTGAGCCTGATGGAAGCAAGGAACCAATCCTGGTTTTTGCAGACATCTGGCATCAATTCCAAGTCTTTGGGTGTTTTCACTGAAGGATAAAATGTAGAAAAGTGGCAATTCTGTTTCAAACCTTTGTCGCACTTGAGCCCTTTGCTTGTGTCTAGGCATTTTGCAAAGCTCGCAAATTAGACAGAATGCAGGAGACAGCGGTCATGAGAGCGTACGTTACCGTGAGGAGTGAGGGGCAACATCCCGACATACATTCTTTGACGGGAGCCAATTCAATGGTGCAACGGATGTG
Organism: Breviolum minutum Mf 1.05b.01; assembly: GCA_000507305.1. Taxonomy (NCBI): domain Eukaryota; class Dinophyceae; order Suessiales; family Symbiodiniaceae; genus Breviolum; species Breviolum minutum. Next base: position 94,634 of record DF239864.1, read on the forward strand.
CATGATGCAAGAAGTAGTTTCAGAAAAGAACCGTTCAGAACTGCGACTTTGATCTCATGGCGTGGTTCCCATGGTTTGGTGGTACCCTGTATTTCCTGCGTGGGCATGGAATCGCTGGATTCGACACGGGCCATGGTGGCCATGGTTCCCGTTGCTGACTTTTCGATTGTTGAATTCCTGGCTCATCCGAACATCTTTCAATCCAGCCGCTTGGCTCTCCTTTTACCAAATTAGGATGGGTTGGGTTGTTTTTAATGGAAAACATATGAAAACATGGTCGACTGGAGCCAAACAAGATTGATTTTTCGACCTTTTTTTGAGGATGAATATTGGCAGGGCCCAGAAGTGGCTCATGCCTGGTACTATGGCTACGGGGGTGACGGTGCACGTGACCACGGTGGTCAGCTGACCTGGGAATGGGAGAAATGCATCGCCCTGCGTGGTGTTTTGCACCCAGGTTCGATACCGAAACAAACAGAGACAAAATCAACAAAACTATACAAAACTCCAACCGAATTTGTCAAAAAGAAACATGAAAGAATAAAGCAAATAATCAGCTTCATTATGATTCATCCAAATTCAAAATGTTCTGTTTTTTCCATTTTGTTACATTGACAGAGAAATGACAGAGATAGGTTGATGGCTGCGTGGCTGCGTGTTGAAGGCCTTTTTCTCCTACTGTTGGCAGCGCTGCCTTTTGAGTCGCCGCTTCTGGTGGCCTATGCTCCCAGACTTCTACAAGGCGCACTAGCTTCTCTGGCAGATTTGGCAGCAGCCCCAGGAAGCCGAATGAGGCATGGAAGTGGTGTGCTGAAAAAAAAAGTCAAGGATTGATGAACCGTAGAGGTGGTGAATGTCTTTGCATGCTCAGAATTTGCTTAATTGTGGTGCATGCCTTCGCTGGCTGGCACCTTTGTCGGTGTAATATTTGAAATCATTTTAATTGGAAATATGCGATCTTTGAACTGGAACACTTATTTCACTTAATTTCCAAGCCGGCTTCGGAGGCTGTACTGAGCGACTGAGGCCGTCTACAGGAGTGCGCACAGGCACAGTGAAGCTTCCCACTGAGTTGTGATGCTACAGATGCGACAGTTTCCTTTCAAATTACCATGGTATGTTAGGGATCTATTTTGCAGTCTTGCTGAAGTTCGAGCTGAACATGGCTAAGGTGTTCATTCCCATTCATTCTAGCGATGCAAAGCTTCAAGGTCTCAAAGAACCAATACAAATTGAATGACGTGCCTCGAAGATGCTAGAAGATGCTAGACTTTGTTGTGCCAGTGTGACCAAGCCAGAAATGCAAGGCTGGGGGGCAATCCTTTGGTATTCTGGACGATGCTTGTTCAGCTCATCGGCTGGTTCCAGCTCTATGCCCTTCCCAGGTCAGATTGACTGGGTATGACTGGGTATGACTGGGTATGACTGGGTATGACAGTAAGGTTGAGATTGGTTGAACAGTGACAGGACGGGACCCGTGAGGGTTACTGTTTCTTGGATGCTGCCATGTGCTGCGTGAATCTGGAGCATTTGCAATCTCATGGGAATCATTCACATGGGAATTTCAGAATTTTCATGGCTTCGGAATTGTCTTTCAGAAAATGCAGAAGTTGGAGATGTAGAGAAAGGTGATGAAAGTTGAATGTATTTTACTTCAGGACTTTCTCCAGCTCTCTTGAAGCAATATTGGGCGCCTGGATCCTGGAGCGTTCCATTGCCTCAAGCGGCGTGACAAGATCTATCAGCGTTCTGGTTCTTGGTTCGTTGCAAGTGGCCATTCGTCCAACGGCATCAGGTGCCTCGGTTCGCCGAAGAATCTAGATTCATCGGAGCTATGCTATGCTGTGCTACTCGTAGCTTTGTCATGCTTTCTCATGCCTTGTTGCATATGGCATATGGCTTCTGTTTGGATTCAGTTTCGCCTCGAATTGCTCGGCTTGGCTGCACTGGACCTACGGTTAAAGCCTCACTTGTGAGGCTTTTGGTTCACATGGGCCGCCTATAAGGCTGGTCGATCCGCTGGCGTAGCCTTTCGTGTTGGATGACCCCATGCATAATGACATAATGCAATGCTACATGCAATTTTACAGCGTTGAGGCTGTGAACACCTCAGGCACCTCTTTGGATCAAACGTCTGAAGACCAAAACTGTTGTTGCCGCATCTTACTTCTGGATGCCAGGCAACATGTACGAAGAAAAGCGAAAGACATCCAAAGATTTCAAAATACTGTTGTGTTTTTCTTGCCGCAGATGTGTGGGCTGCTGCAACGTGGTGACCTCCACAGCCTGTTCGTGGATCTCCTTGCTCCAGGCGAGATGTCAGAAACGCCTCAATGGTTGCCAGATGTTTGCGGCCCTCGCGGATTTTTCTCATCGTTTCGCCTCAACCATTCTAATTTTCATCACATGTCAGTGTAGAAAGTGTTAATAGGTGTCTGAAAGAAATGAATTTGAGCGTTTCACATGTGATGAGAGCTCAGGATTGATGATTTCAGGCGGCATACTTGCATTCTCCACACTATTGGACAGCTTGTATTATGGACAGCTTACGTTGGTGCCGTTGCGTCTAGGCAGGAGTCTTTTTCAATCATTTCTACTTATAGCCTCATTTAGATCACAAGGAGAGTGCGGTCAGCTAAAAGCATCTCAAAACTATGAACATCAATGCACTTCACTTCATTTTACTTGACCATGGAACCAAATCAGACCAAGGAACTTTCTACGTTTCAATCTGCTCTCAGATGGCAGTGCGCTTTATGGAAGCCACCCATGGTATTGGTATTTCACCGAGGGCATGGCAGCTGCCTAAGTTCAGATAATGCTAAATCGAAAACAAATGAAAACAGAGCCTTTGGAACAGGAAGACAACTCTCGAACTGCGAGAGCCCTGTAAGCCAGTGCTTTTGAAGACGAATTACATCGAATTACAAATAGACGTATTCACGTATTCAGATCACTTGCCACAGCACTGCACCCTCAATCACTCGCCACATTGCATGTTGTTAACGGCATAACTTAGTTTCTGCCATGGATGAATCTTCTTAGAGTTTAGAGATGTTTAGAGTCTAAATTTATTAAAAGACTCTGTGGGATCCTGCAGTGTGGTTCTCATCCAGGCCGTAACCCTTGGGACTTTTCTGCCTTTTTGCTGCTTTGGTTCATCGCTTAGTCTCCTCCTGTCATGCAGATGATGCGGTAGATTTCAATGCCTTTTCGGCTTTTTTAGATACCATTAATGCATGACTTCAGTATAGAGCAATCATGTCAATTGCAACTTGCAGTTTCGAGGTGTCAGAGTTGGTTGGGACGCGCTGCAACCTCTTCGACCTCTTATCGTTTCCGCTGTAGTGAGCATTTTGCTTCTGTCTTTGGCATCACACAAGGAAACTGATTTCAGATGGTTTCTTTAATGTTGCAGTTGTATGCAGTTGTTACATTTGCATTCCTAATATGCAGCACTTGTTCAGATATTTGCAGTATTTTTAGTGATGTTTGGACATGGGGTCGTACATAAACATGTAACCCCTAATCCCCTTACATTTTGGCTCAAGAACAAAAGGTGTGCGTGCTTGTTTTGAGGGTCCATAGATTTGTTCATGGTAGCGGAGCAATTGGATCCAGTGGCTGTGCTGCTGTTTTGTGCATCTGAGTCTTGGTGGTTGGTGATTCTGAGTCTTCTCCCCGTGATCGGATTGCTGTCGACTGTTTCGGTCGGCAGAATCCAGCGGTGGAGAGCTCAGAAGACAAGGTCCATTGAGGCCGAGGAAAGGTGGGCAAGGTTGGTGAGAAAGACCCACAGAATCCGCCGATTGCAGCGGTACTTTGCCTTCATCGGCATCCACCTGAGAGACAACTTCCCCAAAGGACTCAAAGATAGATTGAAACAGGATTGAGATGGCTCAACAAGCCAATGGACAGATGACTGCACAACAGCTGATTGACACGGTGGTCCAACTTCGCCAAGCGATGGAACAGTCGCAAGCCAGAGAGCAAGCTTTGAGACAACAGTTGGACCAGGCTCTTTTGGGGCAACAACAGCAGGCTCAGAACGTCCAAGCTCAGTTGGATCAACAAGCACAATCAGCCCAAGCTCAATTCAGGAATGACGTTGGCGCAGCGTTTCAGGAACTCGCCCAAAGTCAAAGAGCCTTAATGCATGCGGTCACCACAAAGCCGGAAAAGAAGATGACTCTCGTGGACACGAAGGGACTTGCGAAGCCTGAGAAGTTCACAGGTGAGGAGACTGGATGGTTGTATTGGAAGACGAGAATGGAAGCATTCATCACGTCTGTCTTTCCTCAGATGGAGCCCGTGCTTGAGTGGGCGGAAGAGGTAGACACCGAAGTGAACCAAGCGGCCATACGAGCTGCCTTTGGATCCGTGAGACCGTCACATCATGAAGTGGAAGATGTGGAGGAGATTGACGTCCAGATCTACGCCATCCTTCAGACGCTTTGTGAGAAAGAGCCGTTCCAGATTGTGAAGTCAGCTGGAAAATCTAACGGTCTAGAAGCGTGGAGAAAGTTGAATAGGAGATTTGATCCGTCTACTGGCGGAAGACGTGGTGCCATGCTTCGGACGATCCTCTCACCTCCTAAGTGTCAGAAGATAGACAACCTTTGGGCATCGGTCGAATCTTGGGAAGAAGCTGTTCGTCAGTATGAGCATCGAAAGAGATCAGATGGAACACGTCATCAGCTTGACGACGAGATCAAGGTCAGCATCCTTGAACAGATGTGCCCAGTAGAGATAGAGAGACACTTGCAACTGAATCGTTCACGATACACCGACTACAATGATGTCAGATCGGAGTTGGTGCTGTACCTTGAAACTCGTCTTGGACAGCGGCTGAAGATCGGCGATGCTTCTGGCGCCAATCTTGGAGATCCTATGGATGTTGGCGGCTTTGAGAAAGGAAAGGGAAAAGACAAGAAAGGAGCCAAGGGCAAAGGAAAGAATAAAGGATCGTATGGCGGCAAAGGGAAAGGAGGCAAGTCTACAGGCAAGGGCAAAGGGTCTGGTAAAGGATCCGGTTCTGGGAATCCCAACAATGGTGGTAAGGAGACCAGAACTTGCAACAACTGTGGCAAACCTGGGCATCTTCGCAAAGATTGTTGGTCCGCCGGAGGAGGAGCAGCCAACAAGGGCCAAAAGTCGAAAGGAAAGAGCAAAGGCAAAGGTAAAGGAGTGAATAACCTGGAAGAAGAACCTGAAGCTGAGACAGCGGAGACCGGGTTCTTAAGCATTGCAGGTTTGGAAGAGTTGGATGTCAAGATGGAAGACGATCACGAAGATGTCAAGTTGGAGCATGTCTCTTGTGCCGAACCCTGTGACGATTGCCTCTACTTCCAATGCAGTTCCAATGGTGCAACAGCTCATGATCGCCACCGTTGCAATGTTTGTGAGGAGAACAGATCAAGAGCGACTGAAACTGCAACCAAGAAGAATGCCTCAAAGACTTCAATTCGTAATGAGTTGAAATGGAGACCCCCTGAATCTTTCAGATACATCCTCGACAAGACCATTTGCCTGACCAAAGGATGGACACTCGGAAGGTTCAATGGTTTGACTGAATCTAGAAAAGATGAATTGCGAAACAATTCTGACCCTGATCATCAGAGCCGCAACTCGAACTCAGACACTTGAAGAAAATCAGCTCCATGAAGGAGGACCTCCGTGTGGACTACTTCGAGAGGATTGGTCAGATGCTGCTGACAGGAGCGAGTCGAACCTTTGGTTCGGATCCGTCTCCGGGCCGAGACGAGCCGAGTCGAGCTTCTAGTTCGGCCGAGCTACCGTCGAGGCCGGTCGGCGCATCTTCGAGCACTGCGATGCATAGGACCATTGAGATGCTGGAGGTGACCACGTTGGATGCTGAGAAAAGACGCAAATTTCAAGAGATCGAAGAGTGTGAAGATGAAGGTGAAAGGAGAGCTCTGGAAGATAGGGTCAGGGAGATTGATGAACGCAAGGAGTTGCTCAAGAAACAGATTCGGGAAAACGACCGTCAAACCAAGGAGAAAGAGAAAGACAAATCCTTCAAGCTGACCGAGGAGAATGTCTTGAATCAGGACTGGCGCGATGCCAGATACTACGCGGCCATTAAGGCCGGTGCCAGCCATTCTGCCGCTTGGTTTCAGGAAAAGAAGCGTCGTAGGGCGACGTTGAACAGGCAGAAGGGCACCTCCGATAGAGCTGCTGAAAGGATTCGTCTTGATCAGGAATGGCATGCCGAGTTTGATAGCAAGAAGGTCAAGGAAGAAGAGTACGAGGATGAGACCTTTGGCGGCATGGAAACTGAGGCCATTGTTGAAGAAGAAGGCAAGATGAGAGTGTTGTCGGGCAAGGCGAAGCAACTGAAGCGAGGTGAGCTGAAAGCTGAGGATGCCAAGAGCTTTGTGGCCTCTAAGAGAAGTTACCGCAAGCTCACCCAAGGCGAGGTGGAAAAGTTCAGGGTTGAGACGAGGAGAGATGAAGTCGAAGTTATGAAGAAGCCTCGAGTCAACATCAGGTGGGTTCGGAAGAGGACCATGGACGAGAGACAGAAGGACCAAAGGAGGATGAGAGTGAAGAAGGCTCGCAAGTTGAAGAGAAGCCAAGAAGAAGCGTTTTATCTACATCACCCCAGGGGTGAAAGGATGTGTGAAGCCTTTCGTCGCTCTCATTGTGCTCGTGAAAACAAATGCCCCATGCTGCACTCAGAAGTCGACCGAGAATACTACTTGGTTGAGCAACGACACAGGCAGATGGAGCAATCGGACAAGAATGTGAAGTTGACCGAGGCGAAGCAGATCAACTCCTTTGTGGCAGATGACAACTGTGTTTGGAATGGTGACAAGTGGACCAAGATCGTGGTCAACTTTGACACTGGTGCTGCGATCACCGCAGTGCCACGTGCTTTGGCTGAGGAGGGGCTGGTGCGAGGAGACCGTGAAGCCAGCTCTACTTCATACAAGACAGCATCAGGTGAGTTGCTGGAAGATGAAGGTGGAGTCCTTGTGAATGGCTTTGATCACCAAGGCCGGGGTCGAAGTATCCGTGGTAGGTTGGTGAATGTTCACAGGACTCTTGCAAGTGGCACTGAAGTTGCAAAGAAGAACATGGTGGTGTTGAATGGCGATGGCGGCAAGATCATCCCACGTGGCAGCAAGATAGCCACGGAGATGGACAAGCATCTGAAGAGGCTCATGAAGCAATATCCCGAAGAAGCCGAGAAGTTGACGGAGATGTACGTGCAGAAGGGCATCTACGTCTTCGATCTTTGGGTGCAAAATGGCTCAGGAGGAAGTTCCCGAGATGGTGATCTTGGGGCTGTGGATTTTCATCGGCAGGCCAAGCTGTAAGTCCGGAGTTGGGAGCCGCTGAAGCCGAAGAGCACGGTGGCGACATCGAGATGATTCCCGACGCCGTTGACGAGGAAGCTAGGCCTCAAACCTAAGGTTTTGAAGAGTCCTGGAGATCCGAGCAGCGAGGAGATTGAAGAGCACGAGATGATGGGCCATTCGGTGCATCGCACTTGGTGTGGCCATTGCATGAGGTCTAGAGGACTGATGGAAAAGCATGTTCAACAAAAGGCTGAAGACAAGAGCCAGTCAGTACCCACTTTGGGCATTGACTACTTCTACTTTGGAAAAGATGAGGAAGGCTTGCCACATCTTCAAGTCCGAGACGGACACAGTGGAATGAGTTGGGCAAGTCCGGTTCCGGCGAAGGGCAACGACCCCTTTGCTGTCAACTTTATGCTCGGCGTCTTGGACGAGGTCGGGTACAAGAGGTTGGTTCTGAAAAGCGACAATGAACCGGCCATCAAGGCTTTGAAGAGTTCCGTGAAGGATTCGTCGAAAGTCGACATCATTCTTGAGGAGAGCAAGACAGGAGATAGTCAATCCAATGGTCTTGCAGAAGTAGCTGTTCGAGAGACGAAGAGACAGTGCCGTGCCATGAAGAGCGCCTTGCAAGAGCGTCTTTCGGTCGAGGTTGGAGAGAAGCACCCGATCCTGAGTTGGATGGCACGCCATGGGAACTTCTTAGTCTCTAGGTATAGGATTGGCCAAGACGGTCGCACGGGTTACGAGAAGTTGAAGGGCAAGCGATGGAAAAGACCGGTTGTCACGTTCGGCGAAAGGGTCTGGTTTAGACCTCTCAAGAGCTACATGTCGGGCAAGAGTGACTTTCAAGATAAGTTGGCCGAAACGGAGACGTTCTCATCATGACCAAAGATGGTAGCATCAAAAGGATGTCGCCTAAAGATCGCTGGGACGCTAGCGATTTGGAAAGCTTAGTTGGGACGCCATGGAACCTGCGACCCAAGACTCCGGAAGACGTCGATTCGTTGCCAGTGAGAATTGAACTTCCTGCTGCAGAAGGAAGACTTAGCCCTGAGGTTTCTTTGAAGGATGCGATCCCAAGGAATCTCTACGTGAAGAGACGTGACGTTGAAGGGCAGTTCACACCAGGTTGTCCTGGATGCATTGCAATCCAGGTTGGACTGCCAGCCCGATCGCATAACTCAGAGTGCAGAACCCTGGTTGAGCAGAGATTGAAGGAAACCGAGGAGGGGAAGTTGAGGATTGAGAGAGCTCAGAAAAGAAAGGCTGGAGAAGCAGCTTTGCCGGCTTTGGAAGATGTTCCGGATTTGGAAGAAGAGATGCATGCCCATGATGCCATTGGCAGACCATTGATGGAGGGAGTCGAACCTTTGGTTCGGCCGTCTCCCGAGCAACCGCCTGAGCAGCGAGTCGACCCTTTGGGTCGGCCGGCTGCTAGTAAGCGGTCAAGTGATGGGCCTGAAGCAGAGTCACCTAAGAGGGCTCATGCTGTAGCATCTCAAGGTTCAAAGAGAGCTCACGAAGAAGAAGGCATCCCCTCTGAAGTGATGGAAGAGATAAAGCGTGAAAGCAAGAAGCCAAAAGGCGAGACAGTGTCCAAGAGTGCATTGGCATCGTCGAGCAGTCCTGGAAGTAAACAGGTCGTCAAGGATGTTGCCACTATCCTTCAAGCAAGAGCAGCCAGAGGTGCATCTGTGGAAGAGATCCTAGAGATAGGACAACTGCTTATGGCAGTTGGTGGTTCGAAGAGCGATATAGCCGAGATCTACAACCCTGAGCGTTTCACGAGTCAAGCCAATAGGTTTGGGTTGAGACCTGGATTCGCCATCGACTTGTCGTTGTACAAGAACAACAAGGAAGAGCATTGGGATCTCTCTAAAGAAGAAGATCAAAAGAGACTCAAGTTTCTGCAACAGCAAGAGAAACCCATGCTTCTGATTGGTTCGCCTCCATGTGGGCCATTCAGTCCATTGCAGAACTTGTCGAAGAACAAAAGAACAGCTGAAGAGAATGAGGCCATTTTGGCCGAAGGGCGACTTCACTTAGAAGTGGCCGTGGATGCGTATCACCGACAGATTGACAATGGAAGGTACTTTCTTCACGAGCACCCGAAACCGAGTGCAAGCTGGAGTGAACCATGTATCCAGGATTTAGCAAGCCGAGACGATGTCTTCGTGGTGCAATCCCCGATGTGCTATTGGCACATGATGGCAGAGGACATGCAAGGTGTTGGTCATGTCCGGAAAGAGACCCAATACCTCACGAACTCTGCTGAACTGGCCAAGCGACTGAACCAAGTCTGTGAAGGAAATCACAGACATGTGCACCTTATCAACGGCAGGGCTAGACAAGCCCAAGTATATCCCCCTAAGCTGTTGAAAGCTATACTGAAAGGCATCAAAGCAGAGTTGCAGAACATGGGAGAGCTGAGTGAACTTTCTGCAATGTCTTCGGGTCCATCACCGGATGACACCAGCAATGATGCCACCGAGCCGTTCTTCAAGCCAGAGGATGTGAAGGATGATGAGATTTGGGACTCAGTGACCGGGACCCTCCTAGATCCCATCAAAGTATGGGAGGCACGTGCAGAAGAGATGAAATGGGTGAAGAAACAGGAGTTATGGGACGTCGTGGACGAGTCCCAGTGTTGGAGTGAGACGGGCAAGGCACCGATCACCCTTAAGTGGGTGGACCGAAACAAGTCTGATGACCAGAAGCCTAATTTGGTCAGAGAAGTGAAACGTGCAACAACCCCTTTGGCAGAACATGAAAGCTATTCTGCTATGCCCCCTTTGGAGGCGCTGAAGGTGTTGCTGTCATTGATGGCCAGCAAGCAGTTCAGCGCGAGGGGGAAGAGATACAAGTTGGGTTTGATCGACATCAGCCGTGCCCATTTTTACGGGCAAAGTAAGAGACGGGTATACTGCACCCTCCCCGAAGGGGAGGAACAAGCAGGCAAATGCGCCTTGCTAAAACGCACAATGTACGGGACGTTGGATGCTGCCAATATCTGGCAGGAGACCTATGTGGAAATCCTAAAGGAGCACAACATCCATCAGTGCGTTGGTTGGCCCGCGTTGTTCATCAACGAGGAACATGACCTCCGCTTCCTGGTACATGGAGACGATTTCTTATGTCTTGGAGATGAAGATGCGATTCGGTTCTTAGAAGACGTTGCCTGAAGACCAAGTTTGAGTACAGGATCGATGGTTTGCTAGGACCAGACGCCAAGGACGATTCGCACATGCACGTCTTGAATCGCGTCGTGACCTTTGACAAGAAGACTGGAGAGGTTTGCTATGAAGCAGATCCAAGGCATGCTCAGCACATAGTGCGAGCCTTGGGTTTGGAAGGATGCAAGCCGGTGAGTACACCGGCAGAGAAGCAGAAGATGTCGGACATCTTGAGTTCAGAGGAAATGTCTGAGTTGGAACGCGAAGAGCTGACGCAGTTTCGTTCCTTGACTATGAGAGCTGCCTACCTCAGTGCAGATCGAGCCGATATAGCCGAAGCTGTGAAATCCTTAGCCAGGCACATGTCGTCCCCAACGGCATACTCGTGGACTCGATTGAAGAGATTGGGTCGCTACTTGGCTGGGAAGATGCGAGTGGTTCAGAGATTTCGACAACAGAAGATGTTCAATGTGATTCGAGTCTATTGTGATTCGGATCACGCAGGGGACCTTAAAACCAGGAAGTCAACAACAGGACTGGCGTGTATGCTGGGCCAGCACTGTGTAAAGCACAGTAGCAACTTGCAGTCCACCATCAGCCTCAGCTCCGGAGAGAGCGAGTTCTACGCCCTGGTGAAAGCCGGGGCGGCAGGTCTTGGTTTGAAAGCCATGCTGGATGAGTGGTTGGTCCCGTGTGATTTGGTTCTTCTATCAGATTCCTCGGCGGCTCGAGGAATAGCTGCACGCAAAGGATTGGGCAAGACGAGACACGTTCAGACACGTTACCTGTGGATTCAAGAGCGACTGAGGGAGAAGGAATTCAAGATCGAAGCCGTCAGAACTGACAAGAACTTGTCTGACATCTGTACGAAGCCGATGGGTCACGATGCATGCTGGTATCACATGAATAGAATGAGTCAAGAGTACGTAGCTGGTAAGAACATCCATGCAAAACGCTTGGATTAGTGAGGCTGCGCATCAACACGATGCTAGCCTAGGAGGGGTGTTTGGACATGGGGTCGTACATAAACATGTAACCCCTAATCCCCTTACGTTTTGGCTCAAGATCAAAAGGTGTGCGTGCTTGTTTTGAGGGTCCATAGATTTGTTCATTTTTGGATCTACGAAGAACTTTCTGAAAGAAACAAATCACTGCGAAAAATCGACCTCCATGAGATCGTGAGATCGAGACCCGAGGTCGCGGCTTTGGAGCAACGCCTGGCCGAGGCCCACAGCGAGCACGAACGCGCCGAGCAGCGCCACGGCGATGTCACGGTGCATCTCAAGGNTTGGACATGGGGTCGTACACAAACATGTAACCCCTAATCCCCTTACATTTTGGCTCAAGAACAAAAGGTGTGCGTGCTTGTTTTGAGGGTCCATAGATTTGTTCAAGTGAGACATGGATCTGATTTCTTTCGTGGACAGGAGTATCGCTTCCTGTGCCTTGGCAGAAATGCCACTGAAAGGAAAGCAATGTGTTGAGCCGTTCAATACAACTTTGATTTCATATTCAATGTGCATCAATATCATCTGCACCTTTATGATTTCGAATATCATCATCGCATTCTACCAGACAGCTGAAAAAGCAGATCGACTAGCGTGATACTTTTGACTTTTGTTTGTCGGAATGCCCGGGCGCTGCTTCGTTTGCGTTCTCTTAGCAATCAATGTCCGACGCCGGCTGCCTTTCAGGTTGCCGTTCTTCCCCCTCTTCTCGTTGCTGACAGGAGATGTTGGGAGATGTCATGTAGTGTCCCATCTTTTTCTGGATTTTGCTGGTCTCAGACTTCTGATGGAAACGCGCAAGTCTAAGCTATTTCTATTCTTGTAGATACTGTATCTCCCAAGTGGTAAGACACCTCATAAGAACTGATAACAACGAGCATGTTTGAGAGGCCTGGGCTTGCAAAGGACCAACTCTTGGTTGCAGGTGTCGGACTGAAATTCCTCAAGCGAAATGTGTCTATAAATGTGCGATGCTGCGTGATTGATGTCAGTTCGAGCAAGACCAATCTTCATTCGCAGGCAAGCAACGCAGCACGCCCCAAGGGCAGCTTTCTTGTTGCTGTATTTCTCCCGCAGGTCAGGCAGTCAACTGCGATTTGACTTTGACTTCTTTGGCTTATGTTAACTTCTGTTGACTCGTACTCGTTCGAGTCAATTTTTTGAAGGTGTTTGCAGGGATCTTTTTCTGTAACGTGCATCAACGTGGAGCTGAGGGAGTGCCTTGGTGAAATTCATTGATATTGTTAGCAAGGCAGCTAGACGGGGGAAACCAGACAAGATCAAGACATATTATGATATATATATATATAATAATTATGATATATTTATGTAAATAAAGATATTCGAAGCAATAGCAAGTTCAGTTCAAGGTTTCTTGGACAGGAAGCAGGACCCGCTTTGGCACATCCTTCTGAAGTCCATCCAAGGTGATGGCCCATCTGAGAACGCATCCTGCAGGCGCTGAGCAACTAGATCAGCGATGTCAACGCATTGCGTCTTTACCCGCATCTTACTTGACCTCAACTCCGCTGTTTTGCTTGACCCCTGGTCATGTGCAGGCGATGATGGTGTCTTCTTCCTGACAGCATGTTGCTAGATTGCGTTGATATTAAGATGTATAGTAAGTGTCGCAAGACAGCTGCTGACATGACACAGTCGAGAAGGCAAAGCCTAAACCAATCCAGCGTATTTTTCTTGCACTTGAAACCTTGGGTAAGCGCATGACCAAGTAGAGAGAAATGGGCCATAGAAAACGTTCAAACATCCTGAATATTGAGGTTGTCCTGGACTAAAGGTCAAGCGAAAGTTTTTGTAAAGGTAAAAGCTTATGTTTTCGAGCTTGTGGGAACCGCATGGTCTACGCATCTGACACACACACATGAGAATGCTTGGAAAGACGATGACGACGGACAGGTCAAACACTATACTAGCCAGAGGGTTCAGGTGGTTCAGGTCTAGGACGTCAAAACGGGGATCGGTCAGACGATCCGAGCTTTTCTCAACGGGATTTCATCGTGCAGTTTGTGATTCCGAGGTCATGCCACCCCCTTTCACAGCTTCGTACACGGTCAACAGGAACTTGGATACCTTGACTGTCCCTCGGCCAGGAGATGAATGAATCCAAGGGTTTAGGCAATTTGAGTAGATAATTGATGAACAATGATGAACAAAGATGAACGATGGTGAACACACAAAGTGTTGGAAAGATTTGGAATTCTCACGAACTTAGCCAACAAAATCGGAGCTGCTAGTGTTTCTTTTCTTGTCTCCAAGATGCTACATGCCATCAAACGTGTCGATATGACAGCAGATGACTGAGTTGGAGCATTTTGCTGAGGTTCTCCTGGGCGCAACAGTCCTCAGAAGCGTTTCTTCGAGCGTCCGCTGCCTGTGCTGCGAGAGCTCTTTCCGGAGGTCCTCTGTATGGAAAAGCCCTGCAAAGACATGCGATCAGCCTAAGAGCATATCATACATAAGTGTGATTGTAAAGGTAATGCGGCAATTTGGTAGTTGAAACTTTGCATGAAGCAAAGCTTGGGATCCAAATATAGGAATAGTTGAGGAGGTATAGGAGGTTTTGGTGGAGACTTTGGCACTCAGCTGAGGTGATATTTGACATTAATCATGAATTTGATCTGCTCGGGGTTAGTTGGGGGAATTTAGAAAACTTTTGGAACACCCTGGATAGTGTTGGAAACAAGGGGATGCTGCTGGATGCTTCTGGCTCTCGCAAGAATGGTTCGGGCGGGCGGCACATTGAAGCAACAACTTGGAGAGTGAACCGCAAGCGGGATTTGGATGGTACGTCAAACTCAAATTTCATAGGTTTAGCATGGTTTAGCAACATTGCTAGATTAAGGTGGCAATCCAAGGTTTTTGTGTTGAGCAAGGGAAGAAGATCATGCCAACGTAATTCTCCCCTGCTTGTTTTTTTGCTGAACCTATGCAAAGTCAGCTCTGTCATGCACCGATGGGTAAAAATGTTGGTCATGGACACGAGAACCTCCAAGAATCAAAAAAACTTAATTGCCCTGTACTTCCAAGGTTAAAAAGTGGTTCGCCCTTGTCTGTCTTTCCACATCAAATTCTCAACAGTTGGTTGATATAAATTACACTATTCAATGTCTGCAATTTCAATGTTTACTGATAATATTTGTCGCCAGCCCCAGGCACAACACAACGGCACGGAAGCAGCACCTCCAAAAGGAGCCGCACTGAAGCCCTGCGACCTCCTCAGATTCGCTACGGAGATGCAATTGGAGCGTCAGTGTCATGTCATCTTGCTGGAGCAAGCTTGAATAGAGCAACATAAAAACTACAGAAAATGACCGTATAAACTGCGCAGCTGGGGCAGTTGAGTGGCAGTTGCCAGTCACTTGATTGAACCTGTTTCTTGGCTGGTTGCTCTTTGTTGGCTGCTCTCAAGTTGTTGGATGTTCCTTTGTCAAAGGCCATCTTTGAGTTTGAGCAACATATTATCTTATATTTCATATATGGATTACGATATAAGGTTTATTGCACCTCCCCTTTAGTTATGGTCCAGCTGCTTGCGGGACTATTCACCAAGCGTCGTTTGGTCTCGGCTATGTTTGTGCCTATCAAGCATTGTCAAATTGTCAGGAGGACCGGAGGACAGGGCCATGTGCTTGTTGTAGCAAGTCAAAAACCACGTCTTTTGGAGAGTGGTTCTCCTCTGAGGCGTGTCTTTGTGGCACGCTGGCAAGAATGCCCTCTCTAAATCATGGCAAGACCATGCAAGACCTATCTTCCCGGAACACTTTTTTTTTACTGTTCTTTGTGGGGTATTTTTCTGTGAGGCCACTCGCACTTTTGCTTTTTCATGTGCGCATCATTGCGCATCTTTGGGGTAGCATACAGGTGCGTGGATTGTATCGCAACGCGAAGCTGCCAGGTTGAGGAAACATTCTTCCGTTCTCCAAACGTTACCAGGATGTTGAATTGACGGTGAATGGTAGATGGTGGCATTGGATATTGTATTCCTTGTGGTATCTAAGTATTGAGAAAGTGCTGATATTGAAAAGCATATTTGGGCGTCTGAGGCTTGGACTATCGATACCAGAAGAGCTTCTCACTTCCAGAGGCACAGATTGTCGGAGAGCATATTCAAACATCAAGATCCACGCAGCGCAAAACCGACCAAAGCCGAAGGTCTTTGTTCTTTGGAGCTCTTTGTTGGCACATGAGCCTCAGATGGAGCCATGGCTACAGATGAACAAGTACAGCTTGGAACTTGAAGTGCAGGCACGGCATTCAAGCAGGAAGGTACTGTACAGAAACAAGCAATTCGTATTGTATTGATGTGACCAAACTAACCACACTTAGTCTTTTGGCAAGAACATCTGGGAGCCTGGAAAATCATGGTACCATGCAGAGGAACACACCCTATCTTGGATTTGCATGTCTCTGAACCACTTGAAAATTGTTCCACCAGGACGGAATATGGTCTGAGGGGCCGTATGATGTTGAACTATGGCCCAGCTTCAAAGTCTTTCGAAAAAGGGCGTCATGTGCGACTCCTGGGGACTCCTGGAGCTCTGACCGGACATGCGATATTTTGCGGCCATTGATGTATGTTCGTATATGTTCGTATGTTCATGCGTGATGTGGGCAGTTAGACTTATTTTTCAGTTGCATACTAGTAGCTGCTTGATGCTTGTATTCTTTTGTAAAGTATGACTGCCTTTTCTTGACCTTATTCATCCTTATTCCACCTTTTGGCTCACAGCACAAGCCCAAGATGGCAGTGTCGTTCATAACAATTCCATAAGTGTCGCTCATGAAAATGACGCCCTTCATCAGGTGTGGGACCTGGTTGGAAGCTCGCAGATTGCAGACTCGGTAGACAGGTTTCAGGAGGAGTGTCACTAAGCCTAAGCCGAAGAATGAAGCCTTCCGAAGTCTATTTTTTTTGGAAATCTTGTTTCTTCTTTCTGCCGCTCATTCCTACTTAGTGATCTCATGTGATCTCATGTGACCTTAGTGACGTCTGGATTCGATTGGCAAATGCTTCTGTCAGTCCTCTCCAGAATAGCCCTATCTGGGTTGGGTCCTCAGTGGTCTAAAATCAAGTGAATCTCAGTGAATCCCGACTCTCGGAGCCTTCGATGGGGAGAAGCTTTGCTCCAATGCCGAGTCATCGTTGATCCTTCTGATTCCGTTGCTCTTGCTGCGGCTTTTGTTTGGATCGTACGAGGAGGCGCAGGGGAAGCCGCTAAGCTAGGATAGATGTGACAGGAGTGTGTAAGACAATGTAAGACATGTAAGACGTAAGAATATTGTGGAGTCATCAAGAGAGTGCGCTAGGCAAACAGTGCTATAATTACCGGCAGTTGCGAAAAAATCCAGGAGAAATCCAAGAGACTCGAAGGGACAAAACTCCAAACACTTTGACAGACTTCAATAATAGATATGCCGTAGATTGAAGAAGAGCTTCAATGAAAGTGGATCATGGTCCAAGGTCTTCACTTGTAGAAAACCACACTGTACATTCCTGTACAATACTGTACGTATACATGTAGAATTAGAATTAAAATCATTGAGAATGCAAATGAAGTCATTTGCTGCACTCGATCCTCCCAATCGAGCAGGTCTGTGCTGGAGCCTCAGACGTGTCTGACATGTCTCTGACCACGTCAAGAGAAGTTGGAATCAAAGCTTGGACCGTTTGACCCTGCGGAACTGCACTGCAAGGCCAAAGTTGTGAAGGCTATTTCCAATGTGCCTCACCTCAGATGAAATGTGAAGAGATGTGAAAATATGTGAAATGAAGATGAAGTTCTGAGAAGATCTGAAGCGAACTGGACATAATTATGGACATCTAATGAAACCTGCTGATTTTCTGAGTTTTTCCTGCTGAGTATGTACATAGGACATCATAGGACTCACTGGGAGAAAACAGTTGGATTTTGCCACCATGAGTTCGAAGCATTTGAAGCATACCATTTCTGCAATTTCTAGCCGTTTGCCACGACATGTCACAACCACATTGGCAAAGCATGCTGCCATGTGAGGCTGCTTGCAAACGAGTCTGCCACAAGGTTGGATGCTGTTCGAGCTAGAGTGGTTTTTGGAAGTGGCACATTTCGAGCAATTCTTGCAACTCAAAATGTCATGAAATCATGTATGAAATCTAACGCTGACCCTGCAACAGTGAACAATAGTGAACATGGGGAACTATCATGTGCTCACTGAAGCAGTGACGTCGCTTCTTGTCTTGTCGAACCTGGAAAGGCATATCACAGAATCCACATACTAGTGAGAGACGTCTGGGAAAAGGAGACTCTCACTATCACCGCGCTTGTTCGAGTCTCAGATCTTTGCACATTACTATAGACTATATCCATCGATATCCCATCAAAAGATCTGGTCAAGATCAGCTTGTCTTGTGCAACCTGTCGGCTTCCAGGCTCCAATTTGTTGGGAGCTCAGTGTCATGAGCGACTCGAAACGCTCTGGGAGTCAGCCATCAAGCGGTTCTGATGCCTTTCTTGTGTTTGACTAGATTTTCCCGTTGCAGAGGGGAAGATAAGAACGCAACGCCGCAAACAGACTTGTTCGTACACAGTGGTGGTTTTTGGCAGAGGTGAGACAGAAGATAGGTGCAGTCAAGCTCTAGCCTTGCCCGCCTTGCCCTTGGAAACGTCGAGACTCGTGGAATGTCACAACGTTGGATGTTTTTTTTTAAATGTTTTTACGTCAACATTTGATTTTATTTATTGATNATGTTTTTTACGTCAACATTTGATTTTATTTATTGATTATTGTATATATATATGTATATTATTAGTTTATATTAATATGTTAATTAATTATTTCATGATTCAATATGATTCAATTAATTTTGAGTTCGCCTCTCTATGTCTCTCTACTGGAGTGCTTCGCATTCTCTACGGGTAAGGATGATGACCGGGGATGCTCAGAGGCTTGTGACAACGCAGAGCATAAGATGTGGAACCGCCTTTGCGTATTGGAAGATCATCAATATACTATAAGCTGAAAAAAGTCCTATGAATAGTATTATTAAATAGATAATAAGTTGAAATGCACATACAAATGCAAATGCAAGTATAGCAAACACTACAAATACTCAACAACAGCAACAACAGCAAAATAGTTCCAACAAACAAGCAAGCAAACAAACAAACAAGACAACAAGCAAACAAGCAAACAAGCAAACAAGCAAGCAAGCAAGCAAGCAAGCAAGCAAACAAACAAACACACCACCAACAACGACAACAACAACATTGTCATCACGATGGATTTGGATTTGTGCAGGAAGCGGACGAACCCGGTTTGTTTGGATCCCCAGATCTCTCGAACTGTCCACTTCGCCTTGTGTATTTGTCTATTGTGTGGCATATCACTGTGTGGGATGAATGGTCGCTGCCATGACAAGAAATCTGGTAATCTAAGGCTGGATGGTGAACAGGGCCCGATAGAAGTGCAACTGGCTGGATTTCTCTGTGAGAACTGGAGGAAATGTGGGAATCATGAAGCAAAGTAAACAATCGGCTTTGGGCCATAAAGGCGACCGCTATCAACGCCGGAGCCCAACTAAGATTTGAAACAACTGTTATCTTATCAGCCACTTTGCAAGCTTCTGGAAATCATGCACCAAAGGATGCTTACACTCTGTGTTTACTTTCTTGCCTTTTCCAAGTTTGGGGAAATTCTAGAGTCATTGCATTGCCAAAGTAACTTAATTCTTAGTGGATTCTTGTCATTCCTAGGGGTGATCTGTGAATCCTTTCATTCCGTTCTTGAAAATCCAGACAAGTTCAAGCTTGCTGATGGCCCCTCCTGGAGCTCGTTTCTGCCGGATGGCGCGATATAGCGTGCAGCTATATCATGGCCAATACGATTTTCAATTTATTTCCGGGCCACCTACCCTTGTTTCAGTTTACATCAGTATGTTTTACTCCGACATGAAGCTCGTTTGAGTTGTATCAGGGATCCGTTCTTGTGCGCCAACACAAGCTCTTTTCTACCTGACTGCTTGGGCCTGAAATGTTATTTGAGAGGTAGGGGTCCAATCAACTCATGAAATACCCCCGCCTGATGGCAAAACCGTACCAAACCATCACCTGAACTAGAGTAAGAGTACAGGTTTAGAAACTGCAGGATGTCATGATAAGAGATGATTTTCAACACAGTGCATTCATGCCGGGCATTCTGTAAGGTAGACAAATATATTATTAATATGAACAAACTCAATTTCGGATTTCGTGGATTTCGTGCCTCATTCCTTGCACATGCATGGCAGGCGTCCCAAGAAAGTCTTGGCCAAGATCCTAGCTTCTCTATCGCTTGGAAACAGCAATTTTGTGAATAATATAAAAAGACCATGTGCTGTTTTGAGGTGAAAGTCTCTACCTTGCAATGTGGCTTGTTCTTCTGGCCAGGAACTCAATAGGAATCTGTCATTCTGTCTACTCTTTTCAAAAGTACTTGGCATCCTGGTATCTTTGTGTGAATCATTACGTGGGTTGCGTGGCAGTGACTTTGTTGCCAGAGCGGGTCTCAGATGTCTTCCATGATCTACAAGTGTTTAGAATCCAGCACCACTGGGCTCTTTCCGTTCCTTTCGGTTTTCATGTGATGGCTGTTCGCACAAGCTTGAACGACCAAAGACGCAACGGCATCTCCACTCATTATTCGAAATAGCTCGAACGGACAAAGTGCAAGACTATACAATGTGCTTTTACGCTGGGATTGTCCTGATTGTACTAAGGCTTTCTAGCCGAGTTCAGGCTCGTTTGCCTGGAGTTTGTGCATAGCTGAGAGAAGCTCTCGGCGAAAGTTGACGAGCAGATGCAAAACATATCAAAAGATGCTTTCTGAATTCTGCTTGATCGACTTTTAAGTAGCTCGGCCAAAACTGCGTAAGCAGATCAAGAACTATCCTGCTTTTCACTGCGGAACATCGTGCACCAGAGCTGTGTAACTTGTGTATTCTATTGTGGTATAATCATAGGTATACTCGTACTGTTGGATTTTATTATCACAAAATTATTTTGCATTATTTCGCTTTTGCTGTAGCAACACAAGGTTTGGCTGAGCAACATAGTCCATGTGAAGGAGACTGTGTGGTTCTGCAGTCGCTGGAACTCAAGCCAGAATCTGCTGGTGGATTTGTTCAAAATAGATGGGCAATGGGTTGCAAAATGAATCAAAATGAGATGTATTCTACGAGCCCGAGCCATGCTTCAGTATTTGCATGTAATTACTTGGCATAGTGACATTTCCTTATTCGAGCTCCAGAGCTCCTTCTGAGACATTGTGTTACAGTTTGTTGAAAGCAGTGGTAGCGTCGAATCTTTTGATGTTTGGTGCTGGTCTTGAAAGCAGTGTCGAAAGGATGGTTCCAGGCAACGTTTCACTGCAAGCTTGTAAGATGCTTGCTCAAACATTAAACGCTGCCCATTGCAGTCGTTTGAAATGTAAGATCGTGGGCTCCATTTGCGGATTTGCAGTTTTTCTTTGGGCACAAGACGCCTACCTTGAAATTTTAGAGACCTGAACAACTCTAAGTTCTTGCGTGTCCTGTCGATTTGCACGTCAGAGACTGGTGGACCTCAATTTTGACTCAACACTTTTACCTTCCAGTGGCTTTTGATGGTTGGTCATATTCCTTTTGTGTTTGCATATCATTTTGGAACTTGTGCTCGCTGCCTTTACAAGAATCAATAAAGTGTCTTGCAGATGCGAGCAACACTCTAAACTATTCACCGCAGACTGCCTGACTTCAGACTTCCGTTACCTCGTAGCTGAAGAGTCTTAAGAATCAAAGCACGGACGCAGGCAGACCTTCACACAGTTGGCATTTGCGATCTGTCCCGAAAGTGCTCGGAGCAATCTTCCACCTCTTCCTACATACCAGTGCACTGTACAGGTTCTATCATGTCATCCATCAATGACATACTGTAGGCCAGAATTGCCTTGCTGTCACCATTCAAGACATTCAATAAACAGTTTCGCTACAGCTATGGGCAAATATGCCAGCAGCTCAGGATATCTGTGAAGCATTCGTGTCAAAGCAGCTGAGAAGCATTCTCACCATCTTCCCTTGGACAGCCGAATTTGAATTGCTGTAGACTTCTTGTTTCGTTTCTTGAAAGGTCAAGAAGACACAGGTAGCAAAAAACAAGTCAACGACGAACACAGGGTTGGGTGCCCAGCTATCAATGAAGCATGACTTCGCCACAGTAGCTCCCAGAGTTTTTTCCTACGCTTTCCGGTCGTCTCTTGGAGCATGTCCTTTTCTCATTATGGCTCATCACCTTCAATTTTGTACGGAATCCGCACGTATTGTGGGGCATTCTTCGCTTGTACATGCGAAATTCCCTTCCAATCTATGATGCATCCAGTCCTTTCTTCTTTCATTAATTCCCTTCTCGGCGCATTCATACACGTACCCATGCATCCACTGATCCACGTATTCATTCATCTTCATCGAAGCAACTTTTGTGACAGAACATTTTGCGCAAAACCATGGAGAACAAACGTGTTTGTGACTATATTAATTCATGCTTTTCCTGGCTGAATTTGTTTGTTCATTGAGATGTTCTGATCAGATGGTCCTTCAGCAGCTATATTTTTAGCGCAATGAACTGGCTGGATGGGGCTTGAAACGGACGGCGGGTTTGAAACTGGCCTTTTTTGTCGGACCCATCTCCCCCAATCCTTAAAGGTGTGAGTCCATGCTCATGTCTAATCAGTCTAATCTTCTATCTCGCCGCATCAACCCCGGTCTGACTCAAGTAAAGTGGATGTAAGTGAACCAAGTCTATGGACCAAGCGAACCCTATATGAACGCAAGTGAACCTCTGGACGCAATTGAGTTGGACACAAGTAAACCCCATGCCACTTTACATGCAAATTTCATACTCGCAAGCCTCTCGTTTGTTTCTTTTTGGGGAGATTTTTCCAAAGGAAAAGGGTGAGACGATGTCAAAGTCGAATTTCGATTCTTGTGAGGGCAGTGAAAGTGGAGCAAAAGCGGAAGAAGGCGAGTGATGCGGTGGAGAAGTGGTGGTCAGGCAATGTTTTTTTATTGGCTTGTACCGTACTTGTGCCTTGCTGTTGGAGCTGTTAGGTGCTTCCAAGAAGTTTGGATGGCTTTCGGGCAATTCTAATTAAGTGACACTGTCAGTCTTTGTTTCAAATTTGCTGTACAGGTAATAAATACACAATAGAAAGCGCAATATGATATCAAATAAATACGGGGTGTAGGGTGTTTTTTCTTGTCTTCCTTCTTCTTCTCATTCACTAACTAACTATCTATCTAACTAACTAATTAACTAACGAACAAACAAACAAACAAACAAACTAACTAACTAACTAACTAACGGCAGGTAACCGAAGGAC
Source organism: Breviolum minutum Mf 1.05b.01 (assembly GCA_000507305.1). Taxonomy (NCBI): domain Eukaryota; class Dinophyceae; order Suessiales; family Symbiodiniaceae; genus Breviolum; species Breviolum minutum. The sequence continues at coordinate 117,530 of DF239864.1, forward strand.
CCTATACGCTACCTGCACACAGTCACAGTTCTGCAACTTGCTGGCGAAGAGGTCAAAGCTAAAGCCAAAGCTGCTAAGCAGAAGCGTTGTGCTTCCCAGTGCGTGGTAGCTATGTGAGCCCAGTGAATATCATGGCAAGAATTCAATGCATTTGGTAGAGTTTGTTCTAAACCTAAGCTGGGAATTTAACTTCGCAGAAGGAAACGCTCCACTTTGACCACTTTGAGAGCTCCGCAGTTTGGCTCCAAGCTGGCACGGCTTGTCCTTCTTCTTAGCTGGAACGTGCAAACCTCAGTGGCTCTAGAGATGTTTTTTGTGTTGCAACAAAATCTTTTAATTTTTTTCCAAAAAGTATTCATGTCCGGATGGTCACAAAGCACGAACACATCACTTATATTCAATATTGTTTCAATTATGATGTATAAAGAAACGACTACAGTGACTACAGTCTCAGGGCACACTGGCCACTGGCATCCTAAGGTCAGGAGGATGTCGATCCCCGGATGCAAGCAGTATGCATTCCATGGATCCAGTCTCGCCGAGTCTCACTACTCCCTCTAGATAGGTGTTGCTGCTCAATCCGAAAGGGCTTAGGTCAAACAGTGGGCTCAGTTCTAAGCACTCACATAGAATAATAAGTGAATAATATAGAATAGTTAGATGGTAGTCTCCAGCCCAGCATCCCCCTCTCGCTGTGTGATGCATTGCACTTAGGACTGGGGGAGGACTGCGGGATGTAGGGCATCAGACATCATTGTTTAATTTGTTGGTGTCCATGCAAGGTGCCAGGGAAGGCGCATCTCCCACATAAATGAGATCGGAAAACGAGAGCATTGTCTTTCATCCATGTTTGCCCTATCCTGTCATCCTTGATCATTGCATGTTAGTTATAGATATGCACCGCCTTATCAACGATGAGTGGCTTTCTCAGATTTGTTGAACCAGGATATACTCCGGTGAAGGTGCGCTGAGATTCAATACGTCCTTGTTTGTACTAAAGTCAATAAGTCCAAGCCAGTTGAACGGCTTGGCAGATGACCATTAGATTGATTCTTTCAAATATCCTAGAATGCCTGAGCCAATGGATTGTCAGGTTGGTGATATAGTGTGTTTGCCTCAGACTTCTTTGTACGGATTTTGTTTTTGGCCTATACTGGGTTAGCTACGAACGAAGGAATTGAGGAGAATCCTGTGAGAAATTATGGAGCAGCAAAAGTGTTGATTTGTGTCAAGGTCACCGAATCCAAATGAAGGCTGCGTCGAGTTTGTGCCAGAGTGCAATAGAGTTAGAGTGAGCATTTAGAATGAAACATGTCAAATAACGTGAATGTGATTTTTGCGATGTGCGACGATGTGCAAAGTACGCTCATAAGATTTGTGAGTTGAAGCCAGGTGGTCCTGTCAGTGACTCAGTAGACTGAAACATTTTGTCATTTGATTGATCATGTTAAAGTTATGAAGGGAGCACGGAAAAGAGACTGATCGAGAGCGATAGTCTTCTGATTACATAAATGGATTATTTCGTCTTGCGCGTTGTCACCTGACCCTCATTGAGTGCCCAAAGACATGTCGTGAAACACTGGTTGTTGGGGGAATATCAGTCAAATCTGCTCTCCCATTTGGCCCGTGAGAGATCAGGCCTTTTGAGTCAGTCTTCCCCAAAAAACACAAAAGCTGCACTGTGGAGATTCTTCAGACACCCAAGTCCTTGTCTTTACGCCCAGGTCAGGGCAGGTTGCTGGGCTGAACACTTGCGTCAAAGGACCACTCTGTGTAAGGAAAAAATCACTTCGTAAGTATATGTAAAATATATGTAAATATGAATTATATATTCGTTGAGTACGATACTTTATGTGAAGAGTAATTTCTTAGATATGTGTCTTGAAAAACAATGTAGGGTTGGAAGCAGCAAAGCTCTAGAAGGTCAAAGAGGAAGAGAAAGACCGTTTGAGCAGCGAAACCAAAGCCTGGCTGGACTCAATTGCAGGTTGTTTCAAAAGGGACCTCCGATGAATTTTTTCTTTGCGAAAGCAACTTGCAATTAAGGTCCCACTTTCAACTGGGCGCCGGGGACCAAGACACAAGACATTGCAAAAGGCATGCAGCCAATTTGAATCCAGGTTTGGGTAGTCCAGGTGATTTCAATTATTTTCCATACTTTTTTCCCATACTTTTCATCTGAATGTTTTCTGACTGTCACACTGTCAGCATTTGTCACCTGCTCTTCATGGCTTGCTTTTCGAGGTCTGTCCTTCCGGTTCTCGTGTGCCTCCTTATCGCAGCACTGGTAGTCCAGAAACTCAGCCAGATTGGTCAGACTGTGGGAAGCATAGTGACATTGTGCTTGCATGATAGATATATTCTTTCTATTGTATAATATTAGAGATATACTATACTATACTACTCTGCTATAATGAAATATATCTTATTAGATTATCATCATAGCAGTGGCAGATGTGCACCTAGAACATTCACCCTTAGAAGTTGTTCTTTGGCAAAAAGCTACGACCTTTGGGGAATGTAGGTAGTGCATTTAGAATATTCCTCCGCCCCGGAAAAGTTGATGGTTGGATGGGTGGACACGGAGACGTTGGGATGGAAAGACAGACATAGCCAGGAGAAAAGAAAGGGAGCTAAAGTTGATACAAAGAGAAAACAGATAGACAACTAGATAGCTCAAGAGACAGCTAGGTAGCTAGAATAGACAAGTAGGACGACAAAGATGATATAATCAAAATTGTGCATGTAATCTTTCCAAATTATGCTGAATATTTGGGAGAACAGCTTCTTCCTTTTTTGGCCATGCATCCGTGAATGAATCAGTCCGTCCATCCAAATTGAATATGTTGGAAGGGGAAGCCAAAGACAACTGCTCTCGGGAATGTTCTAAGTGCAAATGATTCGGAGAGGTTATATAGTTGAAATTTCATCAGTGCGCGTGTGATGTCGTCTCTATTTTGATTTCTTGCTGCCTGGCTAATATGTGAATATGTGCCTGATTGCGATGGTTTAAATTTGCGCTTCCCAGTACACCCACCCGTGGTGTTTGAGACGTTGCGTCTTGCTGCGGTATAGCGCTATAATATTTAGTTGTCTTTGCATCTTTGATCAGCTTTGTCTTCTTTCACCGGAGCTTTTCGCCCGTATTTTGCAGCAGGCCCTCGCAAATGACACATCCTTCACGCCAGACATTTGTGTAGCATTCTAGGGTCTGGAGATGTCGAGGACAGGTCTGGAAGATACGACCGAGAAGCAGCTCGGCAGTGGGTACGGTTATCAAGCCAAGCATCTCCAAGAAGTTGGTTGATGTGACAATGGTGGAGTACCACCGGATGAGGCCTCTCCACCGAAGGTTTCAAATAGAGCCGCTGGACAAATCCACTCCTGACAGCAACGCCTGGTATCCATGCGTCCAATTCCAAATTTGCACTCGGCACTCGCAAGTTTCTGTTCAAAGAGTTCAGTGTGCTTCAGAAGTGGCCTTAAGAAGCCGTGAGGATTGTAGATGAGTTCATCCCGACTGGTGGCTGTACCCATTGGAACTGTCCAAAAAATGATTCAAATTGACGCTGCTGGACTTTGCCCACAAAGGATCACGCAAAAGACACGGATCACGCGAGTGGACCTTTCAACGCTCTCCAAAGCCAGAGTCTGGTTGGAGCAGATGAATGTTTCCAAGGACAGTTCAAATGGGTGCCTCACTTGGGATAGATGGATAGATTATTACAAAAACTATATCAATCTATATGAAATTATGATTCTATATTCTCCTTTAGGACTTTAGAATGCATAGCTGCACAGTATGCGGTGCACTCGTGCAATCTGTTTTTTGAACACAGCACGGGAAGATAGGTGAATTGCAGGGAATCATTACTTTATCTCGATGAAGTGTGTGGCTGGGCTCATTCTAGAGTTGAGGCGACTGGAGCGCTTTTCATGGATCAGTACCAGGCCAACTATCAGCATTTCAAAGCAATGCATCTTGACACATGTCGATGCCGCGATGCCTTTGCTGAGAAATTGCTGGGACCATCCACTGCAGCTGATGATCCGATGTCACTAGCTCAGTACAATAGCCAACAACTTGTCACCTGTCCTGGCACTGAGTCAGGTTTCAAAATATCATATCGGTCAATCAGACTTGCACAGCATCACTTCGATGCCAGTCCGTCCAGGACGTCTCCGCCAGTGTTTGTCCAGAAGCCGAAACCACAGGTGGTTGCACATATCAGAGAGTGCCTTGGTTGCATGTCATTTTGAAGTCAGCATGAGAAAACGATGGAAAGAAACCAGATTCGGGTGGGGGATGGTAGGGGTATGTTTGTGTTTGATGATGTTTCCTGGCAGCAATGATCTTGAGTCTACGGACCACTTGTAAAACATTTTGGCACTTTTTGGTTGTTTCATCTTGTTGTTTGGCAATCCTAGCACCGAAACTCGTTCTCTTTGCAGGTACCACTATGAAGAGGACCAAGGTTTTTGCTTTGCCTGCTTGAAATCCGCCTGAACACATCAAGAAAACAGGGCGGAAACGAAGATTGCCCGCTGACTCGGTGATTTTGAACGAAGACAGTAGTTGAGCTGTGAAAATTTCTCAGTCTATGAAATTATTTGCGCGGATTGCACGTTCTTCCAGGACGAACCGCCTGGTGGACATTTCCATGTGGAGCTGCCATGGTTGTAGACGTAGATGGTGACTTTTCATGTTTACGAGATCTTGGGAATCTTGAATACACATTTTCTCCCATCAAGTGATTCGCGCTTTGTACTGACAGATTCCTGTGAATCACCTTCGTGGTCAGGCTTGGAGTGATTATGATGTTTGTGTCATATGTTCATTCGTTCGAGTGCAAAACCAAATTGACGCTTTTGGGAGCGGCAGATTGATTTTTGATTTGTTGCATAGGCCCATGCTTACACAGAGATCGAAGGGGGCAAACCTCTCCGCTACAATTGCCTGGCAATAGATGCAAGCTGGCAGATGCTTGGGCTAATTTCATTGGGTGTTGAGCTTTGTGCTTTGTGGAACCTGACGACACAAGAGTCAAACAACCTGAAATTTGGAACTTGTTCCGTTTCTCAGGCATGAGTGGTCTACTGACAAGAAGCAGTGGTCTGAACCTGAGAACGGTCAGCTGTTCATAGGACCCATTTTTGTTCCATGTCCAGGTGTTTTACAGTTTCAACTTGTTTACAGATTTCTTTGGCACCAACGGAAGCAGAGCTTTCATTAGCTGTTACTTCAATGGAGCATGGTGCCGCTCAATGCGATGTAAACCAGTGAAAAGCAGGAAGCTTCTGAAGCTTCTACAGTGCGAGAGTAATGCATCCGCAAGCAAGGTGAGGAAGGCGCCGCAAGGTCAATTAAAGGCATCCGAGAGCAACATCATCGCGTAGTAGGAGCAGACAACCGCAGACATCAATGGGATCCACAACACGGAACACGACACAGAAGCAAGGACTATATTAGTCAAACAAACATTTAGACATGAATCATTTGTCCTCCGTGCCTCTGATGAAACAATCACAATATCTCATTTGAGGTTTTATCAATATCATTATATCAATATCTATGAATTAAACCAAGACGCCTTAAGACATATTCGAACACGGTTAACGTTTTTATGTGTTTTCCGTTTTCCGATATTTTCTGATATCTTTTGGCTGTGTATACTTCTGAGTCCCTGCTCTTCCGCCTTCCTTTTGCACTTTTCCTGCTGGGAGCAAGTTTTTTTTTTGGCTGAAAGGAGCATGAGGGAGCCTTGTGCAAATGTCATGAAATATTGCGCCAACATGCTCCAATAGCTAGAGAAGTAATCAGTTTCATAGTTGATCTAGTTGAGTTTCTCAAATGCTTTCCTTTGCCAGAATTCCTTCATGGGCTCGAGCCTGCAAAATTTGCATGCAGACTCACCACACGTTAAACAAACAAAAGCATACACCTATATGTATATATATATATATTATCTAGAGATCATATGTCAGATTTTGGTAGTTTTTGAAAATCTTTGTAGTCCGTTTGCATTCGCAAAATTTGAAGAGAACTTGCATATTGGAGCTAAGGTGTTGCACTCATGATAATCCAAAATACTGTGTCCGGGCTCCCGGAGATTCAGGGCAGAGGCGCACAGGCATGGAGATGGCGACACCCAAAGGAAGCCATTTCGGGCGTTGCATAATCCCGCAGGCAACCATGATCACTTTGGGGTTCTTTGCCCACTTCGTTTGAGGCTGAGAGCAGTATTGACTGCACGTCGCATCCTTCGAAGCTTGGTCACAAGTGTCGTTTGTTCACACTTTTCTGGGACTGAAGACACAAAAAAAGCGCCTCGCTCAATCAGGCAAAACATGTCATGTGTGTTTGGTACTTATCGGACTCTGATTCAGTGGCATAAGGAGAATGAACTGATCATGAGATGTGTTTCATAAGACAGAGTACACCATAGCATCTGAAGGACTTGGACAAAGTCACAGAAGGAGTGGCCAAAACCTTAGTTGCACAGGCACGCATTTCCAAAAACCCAGGAGCAAGTTGAACAGAATATACTATCATCATGCCGTCTTGGTCGAAAGAGTGGTCTCTGATTGGTAATCATTGGAATTCAGATTTGGATCAGAGAGCCAAGGTGTGAGTGGCACGACAAGTACGAAATTTCAGATACCAAGCATCAGTACTACCATGGAGTTCACCCGTTCTATGCGTGGCCTCAGCACTCCATTCATCACTATGCCGATCCTCGAAGCTTGGACATGAAAGTAAGTCACTGCTAGTTCTTCGTTTTGAAGCTTGAATTCGATATTCCCTCTCTACAAATATTTGAATGAAAATATTAGTACGCATGGATGATCAGAGGCTTGGGCTTAAACACGCAATGGAGGAAGACTAGAATGTCCAATCAAAACGTGAAACGCTACAGCAGTGTACTGGTCGCTGGAAACAGTTTTTTTCTGCTTGTCTTGTGCATGATGTTTGCCAGAGGGATTGGAATTTTAGCAGATGTCTGAATACACTGTAGCGTGTGTTGCCAACTTGTCTACTGAGATCTTAATGACCGCTGGTACTATGGAACTGGCCATGACAAGCCTATCAGTGTTACCCGTGGAACTGTGGTATCTTGTCTTCAGCTCATTCCCAACGGATTCAATAGGATGCGGTTGTCGGAAGTGACACTGGCGAGCGTCCAGTCTCAGAGGACTGGAAAAGCTTCATCACCACAACAAATCGAGAGCAAAATGGGTTGGGTAATGAGCTCAAGAAACCAAGCATTCGAGGCAAATGGAAAGTGGGCGCGTAAGAAAAGCTCTCAGAGTCTTAGAGCAAAGGGTAAAAGCAAATACAACCAACACCACCGGTGCTCCTGCTTCTTTTTGCTCGTTCCTCTGCTGCTACAGATAAAATCACAATGGCGAGAAACCCAACAAGGCAGGTGAGAGAGCGGATGCAAGCACTGGAACAATTGCCAAAAAAGATCTAAACAGATCTCAAAAGAAAAAGAAGAAGCAGCAGACAGCACCCTAAAGGTCTGCAAGTCTCCAGAACCTCTTGCCAACGATATTTTCAGCCGTCGAAGTTGCTAGAGGAAGGAAGGAACGTCCCAAAGCACAAAGGAGTCATTGAAATCTCGAAATGTCATTGAATCATAAATCATAAATCGTACTAAATCATAAAGCTGTAGAATACGTGATCCTGAATTGCACTTCCCTTTGCGCGTGCTCCAGAACTCAGTCTTTGGTCAGCAAGGGCAATTGAAAAACACAAGGTTCCATTTTTAGCAAAAAACTGTTGGCAGACGGCATGATGTTCGAAGTGTTTCGAACTCGATTCCTGATGGTCACATGTTTTTTTTTGACATTTTAGAGATTGAGAACAACTGATCCGGAATGGACCAGGGAAGCTTTTGAAAGCCTTTGAATTGAAGGAAGCCAAAGAATTGCTAATGGTTGCAAGCATTCAGACAGCTTCCATATCAGAAAGTGGATACGTGGATGCGTTTGTCCATTTGCGCTCTGCCGAGGCAGAAGTCGAAAAACTTTGATGATGCTTGACGCTTGCTGATTTTTTGCTTGGGTGAAATGCAGTCAAGAAAGATGCACTGGACTCTTGAAGAAACGTTTAAGAGGCAGAATTTCTTTTGCTCTTAGAGTGGTTTTCGCCCAAGAGTCTTGTTCTCAACCTGTTCTCGCAAAATTCGATTGCACAAGTCCAAGACCCCGAGTTCAAGCTGCTTCAGCTTTTTCTGTCATACAATTATCGATTATACCGAGACTGCACATATTGCACATCATTGTACCATAAAACGCAAACAGGATGGCCAATGAATGGACCCATGATTTGACCCGATATTCATCCACTGACCTTGTGAACGCTTCAAAAGTGGCGCCCATAACGTGTGCTAACGCGTATGCCAGCGTCAGTTGTCATGCAACATGTGCCCAAACTTTGCGAGTTTGAACGTGCTCGTGCTGGTGCAAATAGGCCCAACACGCACTTGAGGGTCCTTGGCACAGCTTGCACTTGGCAAAGTCCAAGCGACCTCTGCTTGAGAGTGCTCACTGGAGTCTAGATACCGCATGAGGTGGAGTCACAGACATCGCCACGGCAATCATAATGTGACCTGTTGTGTGTGCCATGTTGAGAAATGCAACCATTCCAAACATTTCCAGACATTACAATACTACAATACATTACAATACAATACAAAACAATTAGACTGTATGTACATATATATGTACGTATATATATAATATTATCATATGTAATATATAGACACTGTGCATGTTGCACACACCAACGATATCAATTGAAATGATCACGTCAGACGTTGGACTACTTTGCAATTTTGGATAGCAGCGCTTCGTGCAGAGGTCCCGCAAACTGAGAATCTGCCAAAGATGCCGTCTGGAATGAAAAAGATAGAGAGAGAGAGAGAGTCAGACAGAGGGGATAAGTTTCAATAAGGACTCAGGATGGGCAGGACATCCTTTCACGGGATGTTGAGGAGCTTCGATGGTTCACAGAGCATTGGGATATGTTGCAGCCATTGGACACATTGGACACATTTGGACAAAATCAGCACGAGGCAGGAACCAAGATCCTTTGAAAAATCACTCAGTCATACTCAGTCGAAAGTGGCACGCAGGAAGCTAGGGCGACCAAGAGATCTGTCCAAGTGACATTATACGGTTCAGTTCAGAGTCTTTCTTTGAGGCCTAGCGAAGTTTGCGAGCGATCGCTCTGCTCGCCGTCAGGCCAAAGACTGTGCAGGGACCAACAAAGACAAAAACATATCGTGAAATATAGGGCTCATACAAACTTCACAGAACACTATGGAGCATTGAGAACTCATCAAAGGGTTGCATGACCGCTTACAACTGCTCAACAATTACACTCGCACAATAAACGGAGAGCCAGCGACGGCAGGCAGTGAGATGTTTTAATTTCGGACAATATTATAGAAATTAGAATAGTTTGAGTTGAGTTTCTGTGTTTCTCATTTTTGTCGATCTCATCCGTTTACTGTACGTATACCTGTGTGAAGCAGCAAGTCTCTCAAAGCGTAGCCCTGTCAGGCAGACGAAGTGGAAGAGGCAGATGCCCAGATGTCGATGTCTGTAGATGTCGAATCCAGGCACATCTTGAATGCACAGCACTGCTTTTTGGATGCAGATCATGCTTTCCAAGCCTACATGATTTTAGTACTATCATGGATATGTATATGTTATTCATATAATGTATTATATAATATGTTTTTGATGTCCACATGCGGCTGCAGATCTTTTGGGGGTTCAAGATTGGCATGTCGCAGCCCTCTCCCGAACCTGAGCCTGAGCCATTGGATAGCAATAGCGAGGCTTTGGTGGAAGAGTTCTCAACTCTATCCCTGGTTCAAAGGTCTGACTCCCTGCCAGTTGCAGCATCATCTACTGAAAATCCTGAGCCATCAGTGACCATCCTTGAAAATCCTCGGTTTGCAGAAGAACGTGTACTTCAAGAATTGGATAGAGATTTCAGTAGGCGATTTGCTTTGAGGACTGCGCAGCCAGTAGACTTGCGCTTCTACGTGGTGTGGAGGATCCCTGAGTGTGCAGCCCCCACCCAATTTTCGGGGTTGCATTTGGGAGTTGGTTGAAGAGCCTATTCTCGCATTCTGGCCTTGAACAACAATACCTTCACCGGACTGCCTTTTAGAAGGGTTGACTGCTTGGTGGACGGTAGAGAGCATTATTTGAGGGAGGCCGACAGGCAGCAGGCTCCAGTCGAGTTTGTGGCCAGGGTCTTCTACTGGCAATGATTGCTTCTGCCCCCACTTGGAAAGTGGGATCCACGGTCTATCTCAAGCTTGATTCTTTTGAGCCTGAGTGGAGACAAGCATTGATAGTCACAGTTCGAAAGGAGCAATTGGTTCTGGCCGTGAGGGTGGTGGATTCAGAACTTGAGGACAAATGGGAAAGTGTCTCGTTCTTCGAAATCAGAGGCATGAAGTTCATCATGGTAGAAGGAGAGAGAAAGCAGATGAGGGCCATTTGCCCATTCCCACACCGAGCTTTGGAGTTGGATGCAAAACTGGTGTTGCCTCGTGCGCTGGAGACGGCAGAGAACGAGAAAGCACTTTATGCAACTGCTTCAGAGGATCTTCCAGAAGCAGGGGAACCTTCGTCCAGACGGAAGGGGTTGCAATCACTGCTGAGAGATTCTGGCCTGTTGAAGATGCTAGGCAAAGCTCAAAAAGCAATGTTCCGCTGCTTGGAGCTCAGCCGAAGAAGGTCGAGGAAAAGTCCGTGGTCAATCAACTGCTGAGTCGGGTCATGACAGATCCCTCTCAATCAATGGATGCCTCCACTTTGGCCACATTGGTTCAAATGGAGCTGCTGCGAGAACTGAAGGGCAAAAAGAAGAAGTCAACTCACAGTTATGGCAGTACAGAACTTGTGGCATCCAGCGACAGCGACAGTTCATCGGGGGGCGACATCTGCCTTCGTGGAGCAGGAAAAGCCTTGAAGGCTTATCGCAAGACGCAGAAAGACATGAAAAAGAACCCAGCTCGACATGTCAAAAGGTACATCAAGGAAGTCGAACAAGTGCTCGGAGCCGATGCCTCGGTTCCGTACCTTTTGACGGATTACACTCGGAAGTTGGGTTGGGGGAAGTTTCGGACGTTGCAGAGATTGCACCATGCCCTCTCCGCCATTCTGGAGACTCAGTTGAAGGGGAAGACAATGGAGGCAACACTGCAAATCACGCAGGTTCTGCGGTCGATCCATCAATGTGCCTTGGACCAGGGCAACTGGCAGACGGCGTGGCTTTTAACAGGGATGCAGGATCCATTGGAGAAGCCCCGCTTCGGCGGAGAGGCTCAGAGCCTCGAAGTCATTGCTGCCTACATCAAGGCGATGGACGATTTGGAGAAGCGGTCGACGTCTTCAAGTGCAAGCAGATCTCAAGAGGAAGACGCTCCAGCAGGGGCCAAGGGAAACAAAAAAGGCAAAAAAGGCCAGAAGGCCGATGCAGAACCCGTGGGATAGGCGGCGAAGCTCGTCATCCTGTCGTTGATTTGCTGCAGGAAGTGGAATCTTCATGTAGTATTTTCAGCTTAATTCGTAAGCAACATGGGTCCTTTTCACGTTATTGGAGGATTCATGCCGAGCATATGAGGTCTCCGGGTGAGACAGGGGCGTTCACACCTAGTCAGCAGTCTAGGAATCAACCATTGTTCCCGTCACAACTCCCATGGTTTAGAATACCAGGTAAGTCCAGGGGTAGACGAGGCCAGCCTCAATCTGTTAGGAAAGAGGCATTGGTTTGGATGCATTTTCTTTGGGCATTATTCAATTATCTTGATGCCGGCTCACCATCATCTTCAGATGCCATTCGATCTTCAGTGAAACGGTCGGCTTCGGGGGAATGGACTGCCATACATGAGAGTTATGCTAGGGCAATGTATGCAAAAGTGTTAAGCTATTGTGCCGTTCCTAGGGGGACCATGGATAGAGGTACTTTAAAGCTGGACGAATTAATTAGCAGAATTAAAAATAGCCAGTACGATCCCGAAATTAGTTTGGATGATGCAATTTGTGGTGCCAAGGGTGTGAACCCATCACGTGTATCGTTGCCAAAAGGGCTGGCATTTTGGATCCTCGTGATCACCTATCCGGAAAGCAGCTTCGTGAGTTCAACGACATGCCTCATTCGATTCCTGAAACTTGTCGTAGTAGTAAGGATGGACCTGCTTGTCATAAGGTAGACCCTAAAGACTGGCCTGTGTTGTTGAAGAAGTTGTATCAAGCCGATATGATCACATTTTTGCCAAGATCAGAGGTGCTTGCCGAAGGACGGCGATTGATAAAAGGAGGATTGTTTTGTGTTCCCCATAAGCCTGAATCTGATAGGTTGATAAACGACAGGAGACCCTTAAATTTAAGAGAAAAGCGTTTGGGTTGGTGTCAGCTACCCGCTGGTCACATGCTGACACAACTTATCTTAAATAGGGATGAAAGTATCCGGGCTAGTGGTGATGATTTGCAAAACTATTTTTATTTGATCAAGCATCTTGAATCTTGGCATCATCGAAATGCATTTGGTCAGCCTTTCAAAGGGAAGCTTTTGCCAGAGCTTGGGTTGGAACCTTCGCAATGGTACGTGCCTGCCTTCAAAGTAGTCTGTATGGGTGATACCAATGGTGTGGATCTAGCTCAGGCCACTCATGAGAGTTTGTTGCGTAATGCTGGATGCCTAGACCCCTCACAAACTTTGGTCTACGGGAAGATTTTTCCTAGTTCTGCCACCTTAGAGGGTTTGTATATTGATGATCATCTTACCTTCTAAGTTTCAAAAAAGTTTGGGAGATGAGGTGCTTATGCAACGTTCTAGGGAAGCATATGAAACATTATACTTTCAAAGCCTGGGGGACCCATGTAGACTCAGCTAGTGGTATGGTTTCAGCACCTCGTGAAAAGTTGCGTCAGATTGAAACCCTCACTACGATGTTGCTAGAGCAGGGACGTGCCACCAAAAAGGCAATGCAAAAGTTGATTGGCCTTTACGTTCATCCATTTTTACACAGGCGTGAATGCATGTGCATTTTTCACCATGTCTATGCTTTTGTTGATAAGATGCCTGAAGCAGTTTTGGTAGCTCTCCCTCAACATGTGCGAGATGAACTTTTGACGGCCTCTCTTCTTTTCCCTTTGGTTGGATCTAATGCCCGATGGCCCATATCGATCCAAGTGTCAGCTACGGACGCAAGTTCGAAGCGAGGTGGGCGGGCAGCTTGCTTGTCAACAAAAAGTTTTGTGAAGACTCTTTATAGATTTGGTGAAAAGAGAGGAGAATACACGAGACTTGATTGGGATATGCATAGCATACAGCCACCCACCAGCATGACTATGACACCTGAGCCGCTCGTAGATTCACTTTTAAGACATCACTGGGTTGCCACACAGTCCTGCGGTTTCAGTAAAAAAGATCACATAAATATCTTGGAACTAGAAATGGTTAGGCAGGAAATTCGTGATCGAGTCTCAGCAGGAAGAGGTCGGTGCCGAGTGGTGAACTTGTGTGATTCACGTGTCACGGTGGGTGCCTTTGCAAAAGGGTGCAGCAGTTCTAGGTAAATGAATCATAAACTCAGGGCTTGCCTTCCTTGGCTTTTGGGGGGAGACCTATCTCTTACCAACATTTGGGTGCCTACTGATGCAAATCCAGCAGATCATCCTTCTCGTGGTAATAGTATTCCTCCCCCTGATCCCCATACACCTGATCCACTCCTAGCTCCTGAGATATTGAAAGGGGTGCAGGTCTATAGATCGCCGGGGGTTCAAAGTTTTCTTGAACAAGACTCACAACAACGTGACAGTGAGCCTGTGCTTGAATGTCATGATGTGCCAGAATTGCAATCGTGCCCAGTTGTGACCAACAAATCCGAAATGGCTCAGAATGACACGTCTGTAGAACCTGAAGCCTCACCGAAAGCTTCGGAGATGCACGATCCTGTGAAGTGGACCTTTCGTGAGAACTTTGCAGGAAAAGCCAGATTGAGTCAAGCATGTGGTAGGCTTCAACACGTTTCGGTAGGAGAAGCTTTTGACTATAAGAATAGGGGTAGTAATGGGGTACCTCAGGATATACTGAATAATAAATCTTATAGAAGATTGAGATCCGAAGCGTCCCTTCCCAACCAAGCGTGGCATTTTGGACTTCCATGTGGTTCGTTTTCCATTCTTCAGCATTCCAACCATGGTACTAGAAGAAAAGGTATACCTCAAGGGGATGGTTCTCTTTTGCGTGAAGTCATTGGGAACAAGATTCTGAATAGAACCTTAAAACTGATAAGTATCGTGGAAAAGGCGGGTAATTACTGGACACTTGAAAATCCTAGATCTTCTTATGTCTGGCTGATGCCAGGTATTGCTGAAAAGCTCGAAAACCCCAACTACAGAGAGGCCATTATGCATCAGTGTGCTTATGGTTTGCGGTTAAAGGGAACAGATGGAACATATGGGCCTTGCAAGAAACATACTAGGTTTTTTGGAAATCTTCCGGGGTTAGAAACCCTAGAAAAATATTGCAAGTGTCGGCAGCCGCATGTACATGCAGTAGGAGGGGTAAGAACCAGTCGGGGTTGGATGCGTCGGTCAGAGCTGCCATGATTGCTGGCTTATTGGTGATGGATCCAACACTGAAGGTCATGGTGGTAACCAAGGAGAACGCAGCGGCGCATGCCTTCGCCAAGCATATTGAATCTCTCCAGCTCCCACCCTCGCTGGAAGAAAAATTTGGCAGACTGGTGGGTGTCACTGAGCTGGAAAAAGGCCCTGCCAGCAAAACGAAACTAGATGTCCTACCAGGATTCCGCAACACTGTCTTACGCACAAAGCAAGTGATCATTGGTTGCGGTGGTGGCTTCCACCAGGTTGTGTGTAAAGTATGCAGCATTAATCCAAGCCCTAGGCACAGCAGATTGACACCACATGCATGCAGGCAAGAGTTTGTTTTCATTGGGATCATTAGTTTTTTAGATGTATAGTTTTCACTGGCAGATGCAAGCTTAGTTTTTTATAGCTTGGTGAAGAGCCATGTTTTCTGGTTGATCAACCGGCCATGCTGATCCACTGATGGGTCGCCGTCGTGCCCAAGAGTCTGCAAGAGTGCAAGCCGTGTTTCGATTTAGTCGGTTCTCGAGTGCATACCGAAGCAGGCTGTTGGCAGGATTGCTAGATGTGCAAAATTATTTGAGTGCGACCACAAGCCTATCGTTACATCGTGTTTTGGATGATCCTTCCCTGGCCAATGAAGTTTTGGGTTGTTATGTCATGTCCCGTCATGAGACGCATCCAGCCAAGAGCCTTTCAACAGTGAAGCACGGCTTACTTGGGTGCCAACATCTCAAGCCCACAATCAAAGGACGTTTGTTGACTCCGTGGGAAAACTTGCGGGTGTGGGAAGAGCGTAAAACAACCCAGTTGCGGCCTCCTCTACCGGTGGCAATCTGGTGTGTGAATGGTAGGACTGGCAAGAGGTCATGGGCTGGCTACTTCAAATCTTACACGTAAATTTGAGTGGTTCTGTTTGGCAAGCCTTTTGGAGATTGGTTTTTTATGCCTTCTTCGCCCTGGTGAACTGCTAAAACTGAAACATTCTGATTTTTCGTTTCCAGGAAGTTTCACAAATAGTCATTCTCATGCCTCCATTCGAGTGGCAGCACCCAAGAACAGGCGTCAGTTTGGGGAACAACAATTTGTGACTCTCGGTAACCCAAGTGCAATTGAGTGGTTGCGCCTGTTGTGTTGTGAAAGCAGCGAAGAAAAGTTGTGGCCTTCTAAGCCTCATAGATTCGTTCGCTTGTTTAAGCAGCTGCTGAAGGAATTACAGGTAGACTGCTATGGGTTTGTGCCGGCTAGCTTAAGGCCAGGTGGTGCGACAATGCTCTACGGATGTGGAATCCCCATTTCAACATTGAGGTTCATTGGTAGGTGGACTGTAGAAAAATCATTGGAACACTACATTCAGCAAGCTACTGCAACTCAGATCCTAAATCGGTTGTCTGAAAAATCTATTCGTAGACTATCAAGTGTTGCAGCAGCTTGTTTGGTGCTTGTGCTGGCTCCAAAATGCCGCGGCAATTTGGCATTTTTATCCCAAGACATATCTAGTGACGGACCCAGTATCATAAGTTGGTGCAATTCCTATGCACAGCTTGTTGGCGAAGCATGGAAAGAAAAAGCCACCTATGACAGCATATCTTTGGAACGTTTGCGAAAGGCAACAAAACGCTACACAGGTGATGCAGAGTTTCACAAATTTGCAAAAGCTTATATTTTACTGCATGACCTAAAAGGGGAAGAGGAGGAACCAGTGCCGTGTCTTCCCCTTGTGCCAAAAACGAATGTTTCGCAAGACCCAAAGACGGTGTCATGGAAGAGTGAATTTTGGTTGGCTTGCAAGCGACTGTGGCAGCTCAAATGGTTTCGCTGGTGCTTGTTCATTTTAGTATGCACCGCAATGCTGCGGCCTGCCTTTTCAAGTGTTATGGCTAAAATGTTGGTGGCTTCGATGAGGCTGGCTATTAGACGTGTATTGTCCCTTCTGGCAATGATTTTGGAAGGCATTGTAGATGAGTTGATATATCAGTTGGAATTTACACTGAGAGGTGCGCTTCCCACTGACGTGTCTTTTCAAGAAACAGCAAGACACTCATATCAATTGCTTTCGCATATCCTTGCCAGTGTTTTTGGTGCCAGTGTGACTTTTCTGGTCAGCCTCCGTCGAGGCCAGGTGCAAGCCTAATCACGCCTTGCGGGTGATGAGCGGTGCTCTATCCGCCTCCACCCCTCCACACTCCATAGGATGGATTGGAGTTTGCAGTATTTTCATTTTGTGGTATCTGCTGGCATGGCATTCACGCCATTGGTTTCCATTCGATTGATCTTTTTGTGGCATCTACTGGCGCTTCATTTTCGCCATTGGTTTCTATTCGATCGAAAGGCAACTGCCTGATGTTTGCATATGCTGGAAGATATTTATGACTCAGCCACAACGTTGCTGAGCACACAGGATCCACTTCAGCCCCTTGTTGCAAAGAAAAAAGGCGTGCTGGAGTGATTACTGCATTGAGCTTTGTGGTCATGTTTTTGATGTCCACATGCCGCTGCAGATCTTTTGGGGGCCACCGTCCATCCCCTCCACCTCGTGGGAGTTTGCAGTATTTTCATTTTGTGGTATCTGCTGGCATGGCATTCACGCCATTGGTTTCCATTCGATTGATCTTTTTGTGGCATCTACTGGCGCTTCATTTTCGCCATTGGTTTCTATTCGATCGAAAGGCAACTGCCTGATGTTTGCATATGCTGGAAGATATTTATGACTCAGCCACAACGTTGCTGAGCACACAGGATCCACTTCAGCCCCTTGTTGCAAAGAAAAAAGGCGTGCTGGAGTGATTACTGCATTGAGCTTTGTTGTCATATATATATATATATATGTGTACATTATATTTCAGTTATGCGTATAATATACATTTTACCATTGTTTTCATAATAAGTACCATACTAGTAAGTTCACTGAACTTTCCACGCACCTTTTCTTTGTCTTATTTGAAGAATCATGTTTTATTTGATTCTGACAGGAATGCGGGCGAGAGAATTGTGTCATTCTTGGAAAAGGCAAGGACAGACAAGAAGGCCAGAGGAAAACACATCAAGAATCATCAAGGTGTCAGACATGGGCGATTGCTTGGAAGGACTGCAGAAAGTTGAATGAAGATGCAGTGCATTGCAATGCGCAGATCAGTTAAGTTCAAAGATTTCAAAGAACATCTTCAACTGTGCTCAGGCTGCTGAGGCGGTGAAGAAAGTCATTCGAAATAGTCTGTGCCTGAATGACCACAATGATGACAATGACTCAATATGACATACAGTATCATACTGTCATACAGTCAAAGCTGCAAGTGTCGATTCACGGGCGGTCCATGAGTTTCCAAGACATTTTGGTTCTGAAGATTCACGAAGGAATGAAATGTGTGAAACACCGGGCTGCGAGGGCCTCCTTTGACAATTCAAGCATTCTCAAATTCCTATGATCACACAGCGTTGCAGAGTCCTCTTGGTCTTCACTCTTTCCTAAAGAATTTGGATGGATTTGTTTTTTTAATTAGACGTACGATCATAATCTGATTCAAAAATTAATACCACATTCCATTTATGATATATTTGTTTATTTCATTCCACTGCAATTCATTTACAAGATTTAAAGCATGCTCATGCATTTTCACTATCCTTTGCTTTACTTTGAGACTTCCGTTGGATTCTTTGAGGTCCGGGGCCCGAAGCACTCGGAGTGGCGCTTGGCCACTTGGCGGGTCGTGGCCTCGCACACTGTGCCTGGAGCTCAGAACGTGAATCAGTGAACTGAACGAAACAAATTTGAAGAAAATTTGAACAAAATGAAAAATGAACGTTACAAATTTAACTCTTGGATTTTGTTCACATTATTCGAAAAAGTGAGTGATGGGAGGTAAAGATGCTGATAGACAGCGGCGCGTTGCTGAATATACAGGACGTGAAAGGGGCGTAGACTTGCTGCACAAAAAAAGGCTTTTGAAAGATGCAGATTCCACAGCCCAATTTGATGATTCTGACCGGTCGGCCTGAAAAGAGTTTGCAGAGCTCAATTCTCAGGTGTCGAGGAGCACTGTGTCGGTGCTGTATGATGGTGTGTGTAATTGTGTAGCTGTTGTATGTTGCCCTGGAAACTTTAGCAGAGAATTAGTATGCTCACAGTATGCTCACATGCTCTGAAATGTGAGGATCCTCGCCAGCCAGTTGGAAGGCATGTAGTTCTTTGCGCTTTGCAGCTTTCACATCATTGTTGCAGTGCTATGCTGCTAACATATCCGAAGTTTGCAAACACTTGTGGTTTGAATGTGTTGCATAGTGTTGCATATGTTTGAGTGTGCGAAACAGAATGTCGGAGCTTGGTTTATGTGACTTGGTCTCTTGCCTTGATTTGATGTGCCGCAATATGATGCTGCAGAGCTTCTTGTCGGAAAAAGAAGTAAAGTTATGCAAGGATTTTGAGAAACTATGATGAATGATAAGGGTATGAGGATTATTTTGCCCAGACACATTCTGCAGAATAGTTTTGCAGAGCACTGCAGCCACAGCCACAGCAACTTTTTCCACTCTAAACTGGACAGACAAGACACAAAGGTGAAGACTTAGAGTCTCCGAGCAGTGTGGGCCATGGCGGCCATGGACTTCCTCTCGTCTGATGGCAACCGTTTTTTTCCCGAAAGCGGCCGCGAAGGGTTCCTTCAAAAAAAGCGTCGTCATTAAAGACTGTCTTTTAAGAACTGTCTTTAAAGATTGTCATCAAACATCGCCCAAAGTTCTACTGAAGTGATGGCTGTCTTTAAAGATTGTCATCAAACATCGCCCAAAGTTCTGCTGAAGTGATGGCTGTCTTTCAAGATTGTCATCAAAGGCTGCCCAAAGTTCTACTGAAGTGATGGCTGTCTAGAGAAAAGAATGCAAATCTTCAAAGACTACAGAAAAGGACTAGAGAAAAGACTGCAGAGAAATACTGCTAATCAAAATATACTGCTAATCAAAATCGTCTGAAAAAGTGTTAAAATATATTCTTTTTCTGTCTGGGGCGCAGGGATTGCACCTGTGGATTTGACAACCCTCTCGTCACTTCGTGCGTGTCGGACGCTCAAAACTGTGGTAAAATGCAAATTTCTGAGCTCGCCGATCGACCCTTTCATCACTTCGGACGTGTCGCACTTTCAAAACTGTGGTAAAACGCAAATTTTTCACGTGGCCGAGCGACCCTTTCGTCACTTCGGACGTGTCGGACGCTCAAAAACGTGGTAAAACGCAAATTTTTGAGCTCGCCGAGCAACCCTTTCGTCACTTCGGACGTGTCGGGCGTTCAAAAACTGTGGTAAAACGCGAATTCTTCGGCTGACCCTGGCAACCCTCTCGTGATTTCGTGTGTGTCAAACGCNCACTTCGGACGTGTCGGGCGTTCAAAACTGTGGTAAAACGCGAATTCTTCGGCTGACCCTGGCAACCCTCTCGTGATTTCGTGTGTGTCGAACGCTCAAAACTGTGGTAAAACGCAAATTTTTCACGTCGCCGCGCAACCCTTTCGTTATTTCGTGCGTGTCGAACGCTCAAAACTGTGATAAATACACATTTTTCACGTCGCCGAGCAACCCTTTCGTTATTTCGTGCGTGTCGGATGCTCAAAACTGTGCCAAAATGGGCGTTTTTGACCGGACTGGATCGGACTACGTTCAAAAACTGAGGTGAAGTGAACGTTTTGGAAAACTGAGGTGAAATGAGGCGTAGTGGTGTTTGTGTGGTGCTGTTTGTGTGTGGTGTTTTTGTGGTGGTGTTTTTGTGGTGGTGTTCTTGTGGTTGTGTTTTGTGGTGGTGTTTGTGTGGTGGTGTGTGTGTGGTGGTGTTTTTGCGCTTGTGGTGGTGTTTTTTGCGCTGGTGTTCTTGTGGTGGTGTTTGTGTGGTGGTGTTCTTGTGGTTGTGGTGTGGGTGGTGTTTTTGTGGTGGTGTTTTTGTGGTGGTGTTTTTGTGGTGGTGTTTTTGTGGTGGTGTTTTTGTGGTGGTGTTTTTGTGGTGGTGTTTTTGTGGTGGTGTTTTTGTGGTGGTGTTTTTGTGGTGGTGTTTTTGTGGTGGTGTTTTTGTGGTGGTGTTTTTGTGGTGGTGTTTTTGTGGTGGTGTTTTTGTGGTGGTGTTTTTGTGGTGGTGTTTTTGTGGTGGTGTTTTTGTGGTGGTGTTTTTGTGGTGGTGTTTTTGTGGTGGTGTTTTTGTGGTGGTGTTTTTGTGGTGGTGTTTTTGTGGTGGTGTTTTTGTGGTGGTGTTTTTGTGGTGGTGTTTTTGTGGTGGTGTTTTTGTGGTGGTGTTTTTGTGGTGGTGTTTTTGTGGTGGTGTTTTTGTGGTGGTGTTTTTGTGGTGGTGTTTTTGTGGTGGTGTTTTTGTGGTGGTGTTTTTGTGGTGGTGTTTTTGTGGTGGTGTTTTTGTGGTGGTGTTTTTGTGGTGGTGTTTTTGTGGTGTGGTGTAGTACTGGAGTAGTACCGGAGTGGTGTTCTTGTGGTGGTGTTTTTCTGGTGGTGTGGTGTAGTACTGGAGTAGTACTGGAGTGGTGCTTTTGTGGTGGTGTTTTTCTGGTGGTGTGGTGGTGTGGTGGCGGTGGTGTGGTGGTGTTCTTGTGGTGGTGTTTGTGTGGTGGTGTTTTTGTTTTGGTGTGGTGGTGTTTTTGTGCTTGTGTTTTTGTGGTGGTGGTGGTGGTGTTTTTGAGGCGTTTTTTTGTTTTGTGATGGTGTTTTTGTATGTTTTTTTTGTTAAGGGTCGACTTTCGTCGCATTACCGAGAAGTTATGCAAAGAGTGTTGACAACACTGGTGTAAAAAGATGTCTGGTATAAAAGTTCTCCTTACACTGCTCATATCCACACTAACATCAAACATTTCCTTTATTTAACTGTCTTCATGGCTTTCGGGATATCCGGCGTCTAGTTTTCCAAAGTGGAGCGACTCAGCGGCAAGTTGGAACTTGCATCTTCCATGCTCCTTGAAGTCATGAAGGAGGTTGAGTCTCTGACAGTAAGTGAGAAGGAAGCGAAACTGCTGTCTGAGCACCTCCCCAACATGGTGAAAGAAAATGAGAAGGGTGAATGGACCCTGGTTAAGCCGGACTTGTTGGCTTTCCAATCGAAGCTTCAGGAAATTTGCATTTGGACGCAATCAAGCTCCGACACGGTGAGCTTCCAAAGTGAATCCAAAGTGCACAATGCTGGCAACATCACCGTCTTCCATCCCCAAGACGCAAGCAAGCCAGAAGATTGTGTTAAGCCCAATCATGAGTGTGATGGAGCTGTCGACTGGAGCAATTTTCACGGAAGTGCGACAAATGAGGCAGGGCAAGATGAGGCTGCCTGGAGCTGGCATGATACGGGTGCATACCCGCACAAGATACAGCAGCACATCAGTTGGGTGCCTATTGTCCTTCCCAAAATGAGGCACTGTGAGGCAACTGGCAGTACACTTCCCAAGATGCGGCAAGCTGGGCAAACTGGCAAAATCAGTTGGGGAATGTTTTTTATCCAGGCAACGGCGATGATTTTGGCCCAGTCCCAGAAAATGCCAGCGAGCCGCAAACAAATGCATATGGCAAAAGCCCAGACCCTGCAGAGGATGACTCTAAGCCCCAAACAGATGCAGATGGTGAAAACCCAGAGTCTGCGAATAACAGTGGCTCAGTGGCAAAAGTGGCAGAGGATGCCAGCAAGCCACAAACAGATGCAGATGGCGAAAGCCCAGAGTCTCCGAATGACAGTGGCCCACTGGCAAAAGTGGCAGAGGATGCCAGCAAGCCACAAACAGATAGAGCGCAGACCCTGCCAAAGACGATGGCTCAATGGCAAAGTGCCAGAGGATGCCAGCAAGCCACAAACAGATGCAGATGGCGAGAGCCAAAGACGATGGCTCAGCGGCAAAAGTCCCAGAGGATGCCAGCAAGCCACAAACAGATGCAGATGGCGAAAGCCCAGACCCTGCCAAAGACGATGGCTCATGGCAAAAGTGCCAGAGGACGCCAGCAAGCCACAAACAGATGCAGATGGCGAGAGCGCAGACCCTGCCAAAGACGATGGCTCCGTGGCAAAAGTGGCGGAGGATGCCAGCAAGCCGCAAACAAACGCAGATGGCGAAAGCCCAGACCCTGCAGAGGATGCTAGCAAGCCACAAACAGATGCAGATGGCGAAAACCCAGAGTCTGCCAAAAACGATGGCTCAGTGGCAAAAGTGGCAGAGGATGCCAGCAAGCCGCAAACAGATGCAGATGGCGAAAACACAGACCCTGCCAAAGATGATTCCTCACTAGCAGAATGTTCGCAAAATGCAAACGTTGCTGCAAACAAAGGCCAAGATGAGTCCAGCTGGAGCAACTGGCATGGGACTTCGACAGATCAGGCAGGCCAAGATGATGCTAGCTGGAGCAACTGGCATGGGACTTCGACAGATCAGGCAGGCCAAGATGATGCTAGCTGGAGCAACTGGCATGGGACTTCGACAGATCAGGCAGGCCAAGATGATGCTAGCTGGAGCAACTGGCGTGGGACTTCCACAGATCAGAAAGGGCAAGATGAGGCCAGCTGGAGCAACTGGCGCGGCACTGATGTGGTTAAAACAGGCCAAGATCAGGCAAGGAGAAATTGGCGTAGTAGTGCCGATGCAGAACATGGTCATAACCCAGGCCGAGCTGACAAAAGTTGGGGTCGAAGGCGCAGACAGAACCAGTCCTGGGGCAATGCCAACGGGGATGCTTGGGGTCCGAGGCGGACTTGGCATTCAACCCAGACAAGTACTGATGCCAACACAGCCCAAGATGAAGGAAGCTGGGCCAACTGGAATGCAGGGCAGGAGCAGGCAAACCAGGAGACGCACCAAGATGGTGTAGCCGCTGCAGGCCTTCAATTTCAATGATCCTGCCTTTGCTCAGCTTTCAGAATCAGGGAGAATCCCTCGAGGAATCTAGAGTGATGAATCTGTTGAGCGCTCATCATGAAGCAGTGTCATTTATCAGCGTCATTTTGGAATAGAACAGACCGTGACGCAATGAGTTGAGCAGATCGCAGCTTTGCAAAGACTTGCTGCTTAAGTCACTTGCCAACTTGACGCAACCTAGCTTTGTCGCTTCCTTCAATTTTGGCACAAGTTAGATTTTGACACTTATTTTAGCACGTTTGTCTTGCTGACCAAGCGATGAAACGTTGTGAAGAGACTTCACCTTCAAGCAGTCTCCAGGTCAACGCCCTTGCAACTAGCCGCGAGCAGGGGTCATGCAATTTGGACTTTATCTTGGCAGCGGTGATCTGTGGCAGATTCTGTACACTGTAGCTTTCAAGTACTTTGACATCTTTGAACATATTGTGCTATGAGGCTATGACTTTATGACGGATAGAATCATTATAGAAGCCTATTCCAATATTCACAAAACGAGTCTGGTTGCTTTGGATTTGATGAATGCACAACATCTTTACACAACACTGCAGAATTAAGAATGTGACAAGAATGACAAGAAGTCTTGATCAAACATCACAGTTTCAGAACATAGTGGTCCAGCTCATTGTGAGGTCAATGCGGTTCGCTTGCTAGTGGAAGCTGGGGCCGATAAGGCAAAGATTCAATACGTCGACACAATGATATCGAAGGATGATAGGATTGGGTGCTCCCCTCCGAAGCCTCCCTTCAGCACGGCGTTGTTTCTGCTCTCCCTCCATCCTGACATTTCCACGTTTGTAATCTGAAAGCCGATCCAGTGAGGTCATGTTCCCTGTGTAGTTTTCAATTCCAGACCCTTTTGGCATTTTTTTGCATTGCATATTTTTCTATAACCTACCACAACATGACAAGGAAGAACATGCCACATATCAAGCAATGGGGCTGTAGAAGCCAGTCGAGCCTTTTTTCAATGTCACTGCGAATTTGTCTTCTTTCATATTTTCTTTCACCAGCTGTGCTTTTTCTGCCTTGCTGCAAAAGTGCTGCGACTATTCCTTCTCAAAGCTCAATGTCTTGTCTAGATTTGCAGTCGTTTGCGGTACTTCGCAATTCTCTCAATTCATTTGGCAGTCACGTGTTCATCCTGGCCAGTTCTTTGTTTATCTTTGACTCTTTACACACCTTTGTGCAGCTTGTCATATGTCTTGCACGTGCATTGTCTGTGAGACCGGTGGTGTCGAAGCAGCCCAAGAGCTCAGCAAGTTGGGAGCTGTGTTCAATGAGGAGCTGAAATGAGATGCGAATAGATGCCAGGATCGCGAGAATGATATGACAACATGGTACTTGTACTAAAGGAATCCATACAATACCGATACCTGATTCACAGAAGCATGAAGATTGACATTAAAACGATATAGGACTATCAACAAGACAGTCCAAAGAATCATGCATCCGAAAACAGAACCAACATAAGCAAATGCTTGTTGTCGATTCTTGGGATGGCCAAAAATCCAATTCGAACGACACGGCACTTGCTGAACACAGCCACTATTTACTGAGTCATCACGTGTTTGTGGAGTACTTACAGTACTTCACTTGCGTAAGAGATGTGCATACTTTGATGGCTGTAATAAAACAAGTTTTCAAAATGTATTCCTTGTACCGTTTGGAAAACCGGTTATATGATTCGATACAATTGATATCAACGGCTATGCTTGGATTGTCTAGATTCAGAATGCTGGATGGCTCCGATGTCACCAGCCCGCACAACCAGGAGAAGAAGGCAATCCTTTCCATCCTCAACGGATGAAGCCTCAGAGAGCTAGAATCCATTGCCATACAAGTTCGTGGCAAGATCTGGGCAAGAAGCGATGCAATTTTCAGCTTCTTTTGCCTGTTTTCCAGTTAATCCCAATGGAAAATACCAATGGAAATCACTCTCTCACCGCAGGCTTTGCCAGACGCAAAGTTGAAAATTGTTTGCAGTTCATATTCAGACTGTGTGAATATGTTATATGTTAAAGGTTTTCCACACTGAAAGGTTTTCCCATGTTTTCACATGCCTTTCTTATCTTTTCATGCTTCGGTTTTTTCTGCTTTGTTTTGCTGTTGGACTTTACTTCTTTGCACGCTTGCCTAGGGATTCCACAGGTGGTTCATACCACGAAAAGACAATCATGTCAAAGTTTCGGGGTGGTGTGTTAGCGAGTGCAGAAGAGATTCCGACCCTTCCGATACTTTCCTTATCAATTTAGAATCTAATTGGAGTCGACTTAGATTCGGAGTTAGACTTCAATGGCTCAATTTTCAAGGCCGCTGCAGTATTGCATAGTATTCAAAAGGTTTGGAGTCAACCTGTGCCATTCGAGCTCTGATGGCATGGATGTTCTGCAACAGTTCCAGAAACGTCAGGAGCGCAGCATGGCTCCATCTGTTTTGTAAGTTCATGTAGCAGATCATGACAACGAGTGACGTTATGATAGGTCGTTCTTGGAAAACAGTTCTGGATACTGTTCTTGGAACATATTAGAAGAAAATAAAAGCAATGTGAAACAATGCCACCCTACTTGGAGATACTGCGAAGTGTATCTGACAATTCGATCCAGTCGTCTTTTCATGGGGCTATCCCTCATGAGTTGTTGTATGATGTTGTATGCTGGTGTGATTGTGACAAATTGCCCTCCCTCTCCACTTGGCAAGCTCAAGGAGGGCACCCTGCAGCGGAAGATGCCGCGAGCATAGCACACCCAAAATCAAAACCTCAGGTCCTTACGTGTGGCAGTGCTCCTGATCGAAATCTCCAGATGTGTCTCATAGACTCACAAAGAAACTCCACCTCTGTTGGTGATGGAATGCAGTCTGGTAGCCAAGAGTATCTTATAAAAAGGATATAAAAAGGTATCCCAAACAATTCCTTGGCCTTAGAATTTGGACGCGCTGTTTATTTGGCACTTTCTTTTTTTTTTCTCGAAGAAACTCCCTTACAAGATCTTACAAGGTCAAGAACATATAGAACAATGCTAGCGAATGGCTTGATTGTTGCATCACATCCACAGATTTGAGGCCTCCTAGCTTTTCGTGTCGAAGCGCGTGGGTAGCAGAGTGGTTTGTTTTGTCACCAGAGTGCCCTGGACGCAAAGACTTTACCAAGATATAAAGTGATATAAAGTGATATAAAGACATACCAGGACTTCAAGAGAGTCAAGAGAGGTGATCAAAAGCTGAGGGTCCAATTCTTGTCTCATTGCTCGTGGCTCACATTCAATTTGAGGCACCCACATCGCTGTGTCGCTTTTCTATGCTTTCTCACAGATGTAAGTGTTGATTTGTAACGCTTAAGATTTGTTAAGATTCGCAAGATATCCAAATCCAGCAGTCAAATTTTAAAATTGAGACTGCCACAAACTCGGCCTTTTTAAGTGCCCATGTTTCTCGTTGCTACACCATAGAGGATGCATTTAACTATCAACCAAACGAACAGAAAGTTGAAAGAAGATGCATGGGCTAAAACAACGATGATCCGCTTCACATATTAGTTTGGGCAGCACCAACCCTAGAACATCTTAGAACTATCACGTGCGAGTGTGGTTTCGGAGGTTTGGAGGACCGGTGTGAAGCTGAAACAGCTTTCAACCGGGAATAAGTTTTGATTTTCGGCCGTCATTGTGTCGCTACTTTTGCAAGAAAAAAATCCATCAGCTTCGGAAGCTGTTTTGTTGTTTTTTGTCATCTATTTTTCATGTTAGATTTGTAAGAAGGTGTTTTTCATGTCACAAGGTATTTGGTGGCCTTTGCCTCTCGAACGAGTGCCACAGTCAAAATCTGCGTCAGCCTTGCTGCAATCACTGCAGTGGAGCCCAATGAGAAGGCCGAGGGAGACCGACCTTTTCACATCTTCCCACAATGCTGTGCGTTTTGTATCTCCTTTTCTATTCTAATTGATATACTATGTATTCATGAGCAAGAAAAGAAGTTTCATTCATAGCTTCTTCCTGACGTGAATTATAGAAGAGGTTTGACCCAATGTGCGGTAAGTGAAGAAAACGCGTTGGGAGGACTTCCGCAAAAGGAAGTCGCTAATTGCTAAGTTTTTCCAGCTCATTCAGTCTTTCCTTATTGCTGGAGTCTTGAGGGCAATGAAAAAATGATACAGGCAGCTGGACTCACTGAAGGGAACTTGAATAAGCATAGCTTACAATTGTGAGGATTTGATAGGATTTGTGCAATCAAGACGTAATAATCATTAACACGACTAAGCTCATGAATCTTGATTTGGACTTGAGGATCTTGTACTAGCAGAGCAACCACGCCCAGACGAGATTCATTTGCGTGAAAGCAATTTCGAAATGATTCCAAATTGTTTTCAAACGAGATTCAATGTACGTGTATAGTGTGATGATACGTGGTGCCGAAA
Source organism: Breviolum minutum Mf 1.05b.01 (assembly GCA_000507305.1). Classification (NCBI taxonomy): domain Eukaryota; class Dinophyceae; order Suessiales; family Symbiodiniaceae; genus Breviolum; species Breviolum minutum. Next base: position 145,459 of record DF239864.1, read on the forward strand.
TTCTTATATATGACATATGATACCAGTACAACATTTAAACAGCGGCATGGGAGGTTTTCGCATGCACCAGTGAGGCTTGCGTACACTAGAAAAGGTATAGAAAGGTATAGAAAAGTGCAGGGTCACTTGAGCCGATCTCGAGCCCATGGTCGGAGGCGGATTTTTGTGTGTCCTATGCCCTGCAGCTGGGCAAGGCAGCCTGTGACAAGGTTCAGAGGTTGGCGTTGCGTGCCAATGAGGAAGCAGAGAAGCTTGGCTTTTTTTGGCAGAGATTATTTATATTTATCAGAGGTACATAGCGGCCAATCCTATGCAGTTGTACGACATGCACTTGTTGGGAGTTGATGGAAAGAGCCCAATCAAACTGTCATGACTTGAGGAATTGAACATATGTGAACAAACTTTCGAAATCTCAGGATGCAGAGATGGATTACAGCGATCAACGAGGACCGGTTCTTGTGCTTCTCTTGCAAACATTTCACAACTTCGAAGCACACATGGCGAGGCCCAGGAGCACCGACGCCGAGATCGCTATTTCGTGCCCTTGTCCGTAGCAAAGGACATCATTGACGCGCAACATCTTCTCACCGAGGCAAGTCGTGAAGGCTTTGACTGAAACCATATCATCATATCTTTCATCAAATTTCCATAAAATTTCAAGAAATTCTTACAACTGGGCCTACTATGACTGACACTGACTCGATTTTTCATGATTGGCTGTGATTTGTGAAACTTTGACAGGACCAAGACGCGGAGTGTCAGCGACAAAAAGAGCTTGCCTTCAGAAGCAGGTTTGTTCAAGAGTTGTTGCACATAGTACTGGAAGGGTCAGACATCGATTAGCAACAAGGTATGCCATGGTATACATGATGAGTCATGACGAGTCACGATGAGTCATGACGAGTCACGATGAGTCATGACGAGTCATGATGAGTCATGATGATCATGAGTCAGAACTGAAGAGCTTGGACTGCATACATTTATTCTAGTATATTACTAGTGCTATACGTGCTATACGATCTACATCGATCTACTATGGCCAGGCAAAACTTCAAAAGCTCAGAAATCGTTTTGATGCCTTGCAGCCTTCACAAGATCGGTAACGACTTGAACATGACATGACCGATATAACCTCAGTCATGGGATCTGAGGTTGCCAGGGCTCGTTTTAAGAAAGACTCCGAATATTTGGGGATAATGTCGTGTAATTTCATGTATACATATGATTTCATGTAACTTCCTCTGTTCATTTGTTTTCTTTTGCCACACGCCAGCCTGCAGGCGCGAACTTGCTTGTGCACGCCTTGCAGCTACTCTTGCTCCGAAGGCAGCTGGTTGCCTTGGCATCGGCTTGAGGCACCTTGGCAGCTGGGTAAAGCTCCAAAAGGAAATTGCAGCTGAAGAAATGAAAGCTGCAGCTGCGGCTGCAGCTGCCGCACAAGAAACGAAAGCTGCAGAAACAAAGCGCCTGGAGCAGTTTGCTTCCACATTGAGATTTGCCTTGGAGCACGATGCCTAGTTTTCATCCTTTTCATGAGTTTTGTATAGTTTTGTGTATTACTGCTAAGTCAATTCCAAACTTTCAGGCGATCCATGCTGGTTGGTTGGACTAGCCTAGAGGGGCAGCGTTGTTACCGCTGCCGTCGTTCTGCCAGCGCCATAGATCCTTCATGATGCTGCGAGACATTTTGACAAACAGATGATGACATTCAGGAATCAAGCATGGCAAGCATTCGGAAGCACATGTTGAACTGGTTATCAGGTGGTGCTTTTGCAGGCATTGAAAGCAGGCCAAAGTGCCAGGGCAGCCTGGAGAAGACAGGCACTACTGATTAGTGACTCCGCTTTGAACCTCGACTTTTTGTCGTTTGCACGCCTTATGGACATATAGTGTATACATGATAATGTGATACAATATGATACATGCAAATACAATATGATATATGATGATACAATATATATTTATATTTCTACATATCTATATATAATTATATTGATGGGCTTCGCAAAACTGGCGATGCTCCAGGGCACAAGCCACGATTGTTGTTGCACCAAAAAGGCCAAAAATGCTGATTTTTGGCCTCCCAAAACCAAGAAGGGGGGGTACCCCCCCACCCCCCTTCCACATCTTAAATTTTAAGATATATACTTAGTCAAAAACATGGCAATTTTTGGAGCTCGAGACGTGTCCGGGGCGTCATTTTTTTGACGGTATTTACCATGTTTTTTGCACGCGCCTCAATTTTTACATCAAAAAATGCAACATCAAAAATTATCAAAAAATCACTCAAAAATCAATTTTGTCCTGGTGTTTAGCTTTTTGCTGATTCCACCCCTTGCCCCAAACAAGCCCCTCCCAAGGGCCATTTTTGACGGTATTTGCGATGTTTTATGCACATCGAGCACTCTTCAAAAATAAGCCGTTTTTGTGCCTCCGGGGGAGGGTCGGCGGCACGCAGCGCACCCCCTATAGCTAAAGCTAAGGCAACGCCGCATGCCATACGGTTCAATATGCCCGGCATCAGATGACCCCATGCATCGCAGCAAGTGGTGTAACCGCAAAAGATCTGTGGGTGTAACCGCACATGTGATTGCACCTGCATCAAAAATTGTTTCCCACTGCAGAAGTTTTTCACATCTTTTTTTGTTCACCATCCTTCCCGTAAAAAGAACCCAAGAAACCAGAAACATCCACAGTTCCACCCTGTTATCAACGAGCATGGCAACACAAGCCTGCGGCATCCAATTTTATTTCCTTTTCCTGCCCGCGTTCACGAAGTTGAACCCATAGAATAGTTGCTTGGCACACCACAACCCTCCTCTGGAAATTGGCCCCCAACTGGAATCCGAGCATTGGTTTCCAGCAAAACCACCATCTGGAAATCGGGGCCCAATTTGAGCCGGGCACGGGGGGAATCGAGCCTCCGACCTTTTGCCTACAAGCTTGGGCCCCTACCAACTACGCCAAATTCGGGTGGCCAGCCCATCCATACAAGAGCGTTTGCTACATAGCCACCCCAGCCCGGCCACCCAAATCCAAACTCCAAAATCCAAACGGGCCGTTTGGATTTTGGAGTTTGGAGTTTGGAGTGTGGAGTTTGGAGTTTGGAGTTTGGAGTTTGGATTTTGGATCTTGGATTTTGGATTTTGGATTTTAGATTTTGGATCTTGGATTTTGGATTTTGGATTTTGGATTTTGGATCTTGGATTTTGGATTTTGGATTTTGGATTTTGGATCTTGGATTTTGGATTTTGGATTTTGGATTTTGGATCGTCGTAGTATCCGTTCTTTATGTGGCAGCCCCAAACGCGGCCGTTTGGATTTTGGATTTTGGATTTTGGATTTTGGATTTTGGATTTTGGATTTTGGATCTTGGATTTTGGATTTTGGATTTCGGATTTTGGATTTTGGATTTTGGATTTTGCGAACGGTTTGGATTTTGCATAAGATTATTGCTACTACACGCCGACTCGGGTCGGCGGATTGTTTTTTTTTAAATGTATTAATTAGGATGACTTTAGAAACATCGCCTTCTTGTCCTCCTTTCCCTAACAGCAAGTTAGGATTCTGACTCCACAGGCGCTTTTGAAGACGATGAACATGCTTCGGAAACTTAGACATTGCGAGGCAAGGCCATTTGCTGCCACACACGAAGTAGGTATCCGTGTCTCTACATGTACTCAGTTACTCGGTCTCCTTCTATGCGCTGGTACGAGATGGAAATTGACAGTTTGACAATCCAATGAGATCGACATGAGCGAATGATGATCTTGAACTTGTGAACTTGGAGCTCGAATGATGTCGAACATGTCAAAGCCAAAGCATAGAGCGACAGGCAGAGGTGCAGACGGAGCTAGACGAGGTGAACTGGAATGAAGATCAATCAACTGCATGCAGCCGGATGCAATCCAGATTGTTCGATGGAAGTAGAAGATCACGACGAACATAATGAGCACAATATCAGCAGCATACAGCAGAGAACAGTAGTGAATTCAATCGTATTTGCAAAAACCACATCGCTACAAAGCCTTGAAAAAAGAAACAAACAAATTTGATTCATGTAGACAGTGGACATGAAAAAATATGACAGTGAAGTCAGCCTGACTCCAACTGCGTGTACTTTGTTGCGTGTGGAATCTGGCAGGTTCTCGAGGGAAGCGGACCAGGATTCGGACCAGGCTCAGCTTTGGAGTTGCAAGTTACGTGTTTCTGTCCCACTGTGTGCACCACTGTGTGCCTTTGCAATTGTTTTCTTTGAGAATACTTCAAGTACAAATAGTATCTTAAACCTAAAGCAATTATATGCTTAATTCAAGAATGATTAAGACTTTCAGAAACATGAAAAGAACATGATGGTTGAGGAAGATAAACAGCTCATCAAGTATTTAATTAGTCCTGTTTGCCACTACTTGGAGGCAATGCTGCTGCTGAAGCTTCCAGGTGCATTCCACAAAGGGGCTGCGACTTTCGATTTCTTACAAAATGATTTTGACCATAATGACCCAAAGGAAACAAAAAACGTTCGCTTGGATGGGAAAGTATGAAGTCACGACAGCAAGAACCTCTTGACAGCGAACTTCTCCACTAAATATAGCGGCATTGCATTGCACAGCATTGGTACCTTCTGAAACCTTAACATGCAATGGCTTACACTCTTTGAGCCGAGCTCCACGGGGTACGGATTAGGAGAAGCAGTGACATAGTCGAAATGATGATAGCTTTACAAGAGAGAAAATGACCAAAGGCAATAATTACCGGACGACTAGAAGAATCAACAAGAAGCACCCAAAGAAACATGGAAAAAGATGGAAACATATGGAAAAAAGATGAAAAAAGGAAAGAACTCTTGTCCCTTTCAGGTTCTCTTAGGCTTCGAGGTTTCGCTTCATCTCTTGTGCCATCTCTCAGCCTCATCCAAACACCAAGGCCAGCTCCGGCTCAGCATGCGCAGGCTGAGGGTGAATGAATGTGAATGACATAATGAGAAACGAGTATTTTAACGAATTAACAAGTCTTTAAGTCTTTAAGTGCTTGGTTTTTGAAGCGCAGGGTTTGCTCAAATATGGACAGTTGCTGTGCATGCATGGACTCGTGGGGTTCTCATCCAGTCGGCTTCAATTCAAGAATATCCAGGAACTGCTATAGTAATTCAAACAGCAAAGTCATGCACCATGAAAGCAATGTATTTGGATGACCCCAGCCGGGGCATTTCCAAGCAAATGGGAACCTTACATTGGCTTGTCATTTTGCTTTCCCTGGAACCGGGGAGCGAACCACCACACTTCCTTGTTTTCATTTACGAAACCTTTCAATAGTCAATATATTAATACTATAATATAATATACGATAATTTGTTTAGATTTGTTTAGGGTTTTCCGGCATTTGGCATCGACTCTGCCATGGAGGTTGCACTTTGTAAGCTATCCGTGAGTAACAATAGCAGGATTCTATTTCAACAACCGATCTTCTACTCGTAACTGCAGATGTGCGTTTAGATGCAAGTTTTTTTTGGGGGACGGGACAAGCGTGATGTTCTGAACCATGTCCCGCAGTCTACTGGCGAATATGGTTTGGACATCAATAGAATGAGCAGAAACGCCTTTCTCAGACATGTGAATAAAATGGTGCAAGATCCAAAAGTGACAGAAGGGATTGATTTACAGCGATGCTGCATGTGGGCGAGGAGCTTGGCTGGCAGTCCGACAGCGATAGCGACAGCGAAAGTAGCCAGAGCCAGGCCTGCTTTGTTTTTCTGAGCATGATTCCAGTCTGCATTTCAAAACAGAAAAAACATTTGGGAGTCAAGAACGTAGAACAAAGATGAAAGCATGAAACAAAGGAACGAAAAGGAACGAAACACAAATTTCAGACGTTTCATGAAACGCACTCACCAGCTCCAGGCTGTCTCCGTCGGGCGAGGCAGATGGGTCACATGGTCACACCATGTCACACCGTCGTTGCAGTGTTTTTTGAACATGTGAAAACTTCGTCACAAGGAGCACAAGGTGAAAGACTTGAAAGACTTGAAAGACTTGAGCAAGTCGCAAGACTAGGAGGTGGGGGGATCTGGAAGCAAGCTTTTCACGACATGTATGGAAAGATGAAAATGACTAAATCAAGTTCTGATTGTTGCAAGCAGTCCAACGGAATTTTACTACATATGCCAAGACCCCTCAATGTCAGGTCACTTGGAAAATGCTGCTACTTCTTTTAAGGAGGCCAGCCATTTCACTGTTTGAATCGTTTTGAGATTTTTTTGACTGGGTGCATGCTGACGGCCCCACGCCCGCGGATCGTTATTGTGTGTCATTGTGTTGCAGGTTCAAGTGCGCGTAACAAAACTGCAGGAGCGCCTGGAAGAAGCGCAGGCTCGCTCACAGGTCCAAAGTGGCACACATCAAAATCTCACCTGACGCAGTTGTTCAAGTCGATTAAAAATTGACAGAACCATTACATGTTTTCCGCTTGATTCTGGCATTTTCCTATTAGCTTGCTTCCGGCATGCTTTGGGTTAGGACCCTTTCTATCAATTTCTATCAATTTCATAGTGTATTTCGCGTGTGCACTGAGCTCATGAGAAGGTATCGGATACAGGCTTGTTGCAACAGACCAAAGTGCCGGATCTTGCTTCTGTCCAAGCTCAAGTACCCACTGCTAGCCAACCTGTTTGATGATGTTCAATGTCTTTCTTCCGTGGTCTGCTCAGTGGTTCCTTCTTGGTTGAGGAATCACCCCAGCCCCACAATGTGTGGACCATTAGTATATGAGAAATATTAAATCATTGTAATATAATATAATATAATATAATATAATATAATATAATATAATATGATATAATATGATATAATATAATATGATATAATATGATATAATATAATATGATATAATATGATATAATATGATATAATATAATATAATATAATATAACATAACATAATATAATATAATATGATATAATATAATATATATATATATTAGACATGTAATATCTATATTATAGACAAGATGACGATATCAGGCAATGTCATTAAGCATTTTTGATTGAATTGATAGCTTCCGCGTCAGGCAACAGAGACTGCAAGGCCCCGGCTGAACATGTGGAGCTGCAAAACAGCTTGTGAGTCGATTGTACCAGAGCGCAGCTACAGTGGTCCCACTGCGGAGCCAGGATGGAAGATAACTTTAATAAAGAAGCATTTGACAGAAAATATCCAAAGAAAGTAATAGAAAACGACATCATCCACACACACACACACCGTGTACTTCATCACAATTATATGGCATCGTGTCAATTTAAAATTTACGATTCATTCAAAATCGATTTCTGAGCGACATAGAGGCATGAAGACGAAGAGTATGCTCAACGGTGGATGTTGGAGGCATGTTTCCCGCACCCGACGTATTAGAAACAATGAGAAACAACCGCAAACGCTTGCATGTGTGGGATGCCGTAAGCGTCTAGAGTCTAGAGTCTAGAATGTCATAATGTATTTACAGAATGTTCCAAAAGATTCAAGAGCACTGAAAAGTCTGTGGAATTGTCATCTGGAATTCTGGTACGAGTGAATTGAATGACATTACACTGGGGCATTGTGTGTGATACATTTCGCATTAGCAGCTTTAGCATCGTTTGGGGTTGGCAAATCACTTTTCCCAGTCTCCCCATGTTTTTGGTTTTACAGTAAATATATACATATTAATTCGTCTACATAATCTCCTCCTGGCATTTCTTGCATCTTTTATTGAATTTGATTTCGCCTGGGCCCCGCACCCGCCTGATTGTTTGGCGCCAGGGCATTGCCACGACTATAGCCTCGTTCTATACAGATCTATACCGCTAAAAAACCCGTTCCAATTGCATTTCAATACATGCTGATATGCGCATCGCAGGTGGTGGCTTGTGAGGCTGATGCCACTCCAGCATCGTGGCCGCGTTTGGTGAAATTGTGTCACGTCCAGAATAATTTGATCCATAGGAAACATTTTTTTCAAACTTTGCTGTTCTCCAAGAAGTTTTTCCAGCATGATTTATAATATCTCATAATATTTCATGTTTCTCCCATGTTCCTCCTTTTAAGGCCGTGATACAGTGTAACGGTTTTTGAAGAGGGTTCAGGGTGTTTAATTCCTATACTGGTTGTTTCGGATGTTTGTCTTCAAATTTGGTTGTTCTTGGCTCGTCTGCTGATGCGTATTTCTTTTAGTAGTGAGACGTTCTGCGAATCTGTTGTCCCCTTGGTGTCCCTTCGTCCCTTATCATCCCTTTTCCATTATGCCTTTGGTGACTTGAATGTTCGTAAGGCTGCGCTCCCTCCTTCTGCTTTTACCGGGAGTGCAGGGCCCAGGCTGCTCTTAGCACCCAAGACCTTAAAATGAGTCAGTTGATTTTTCTGATCTTAAGATGCTGTAGATGCATCGTGGATGTTATCATGCAGCATTTGCATTTTTCATGTTTCTTCATGGTTTTCTTCCGCTCCAGCACCAAGGCACCTATGACCACTTCCATCAAGAATCAAGCAGTCCGGAAACCGTGCTTTTTGTCGTGACCATCCTTGTTTCCTTGTTCCTTTCTTCGTCTTCAATTTTTTTTGGCTTTCATCTTTCGATGTTGACGTCTCCTGTTCAGCCCATCAATGAATGCACAGTCTTCTGAGGTGACCTTGGCTTCACGTTCTCCGACAATGAGGTCAGCCTTTCCGATCTATTTTTCATTCAATTTCTGGTCCTGAGCTACGTGTTTCTATGCCTTTCCCATTCTACCCAGCTCTTGCACATACACACCATACACTAAAATGCATTGGATGATTTTCGGACAGTGAAGAAGTTGAAACATCTCAGCATTTTTCTTTGCAAGGCGGATGGAATTGCAGCATTGGACACTTCCAAGGCATGATTGCATTGAAGTTCCAATACCATGGCAGCACATGACTTTTTTGAAAGGGGGTATTCTTTGTCGCTTTGGTGACTGGGAGGCCAAATGACCAAAAAAATATTTAAGCATTTATATTTGACACATTCTGAAACAAAATCCAAAAGACATTTAAACATATTTAAACAACACATAAAAACAAATCATAACATCCTTAAAAATCCGAACATATTTTTTGAAGCAAAGCTGTTAGACCAAGACAAATCGACGCATTGACTCTTCGACCTTGAACAGCTTGCCATTGGCGACGGGAGGCTTCGAAAGAGTTTTCTTCCGACTTGCCACTGAAGGCAGATGTTGCAGGGTAGGAGACACAAAATGACAATGACAAAGGCAGGATTTTTCTGCAAGAGATTGCCCATCTGTCCTTGGAAGCCCCAAATGAAAGACAGGTCCAGGTGTTTCTGTGAAGTCGAAAACTCCATGGGCTGTGCGATGCTGCTAGGTATGCCACTATTTTCCACCATGAATTATGATATTTTGATGCTTTCTATGACTTTTTTGGCTGTTGTGATATCGTGAATATTCATGACAGATCTTGGAGGTTTTTGCTGATTCCATTCTCTCAGTTATTTGATGCTCCAAAGAAATCTTCCACATTCCATTTCTGTGAAATCCATGGCACCTTCAACCTTGCCTTGGGATTTCTCAAACGACAAAGTCCGCGGTAACACTTTGAACTATACAGTGAAACAGCTTCGATACACCCAGTTGTTAAAGTCCTGGCGCTTTTGTGATTTTGCGTCCTCACCCTTGGGGGGAGCTTTTTGGTAAGTCGTTGCGTTTGCAGCGTTTAGTTGCAGAACTGAAAGTGTTAAGATATGACATAGTGCATGCAAAGATGTAAGAATTGTTTGCAAAAGGCTGCGTTTAGTTGCTGACTAGTTCTGACAAACTCGAATCACACAACCTGGCCGAAGACACACACACACACACACATACACACTTGATGGTACATGCAAAGATGTAAGAATTGTTTGCAAAAGGCTGCGTTTAGTTGCTGACTAGTTCTGACAAACTCGAA